>JAJONR010000189.1:0-95915 GCA_029582245.1 Solanum etuberosum
GTTCATATAAAGAAATAGCCAACTAGCACAAAAGTCCTGATTGGGCCGTCGAGGCCACCATGATCTCTATACAAAAACTGAAAGCAGGTATATATCAAGACAATACATCAAACATCTAACAAGCTTCAGCAAACCAACAAAACTGGGCCTGTATGGCCATAACATAGCTATACACCCCACACACTAGTCTGCAAGCCTCTAAGAGTGGTAAAGATTGGCGGGACAGGGCCCCATCCTACCCATAAAAATATATACGACAAAAGCTAACAAACCTCTCAACTCTGGCAGCTCCATAGGAAAGGGGCTAGCCAACCAGATAGAAGTCAGTCCTGCTACTGAGGGGGTCTACTGGGTCGTCTGTCGAGACCTGCATGCATGAATGCAGCGCCCCCAGGTAATGGGTCGTCAGTACGAAATAATGTACCAAGTATGACAGGCTATAGACTAAATGAGCAAGTATCATAATATACCAAAAGCAATCAGGTAAGGAAATAAAAATTTAGATAAGCATGCTAACCACTACTGAATCTGAATATACAAACAAATTATCAACTAACAACCTAACCAAGTCCCCATAAGCTCGGCAGGTACAAACAACACATCACCTACTTAGGCCCCCATAAGCCCAGAAGGTGCCAATTCAACCTACGTACCCCTATTAGTTGTCCCCTTGTCTTTGTAGGAAGTCACATAACCCTTTTTTTTTTGGCAACGACATAGCCCCGTAGGCAGCGCATACCCCTCTTAGGCAACATCATAGCTCTGTGGGCTGCACATAGCCCTCTTTTGCATCAACATAGCCCCGTAGGCAACACATAACACTCTTAGGAAGTAACATAGCCCTCTTAGACAACATCATAGCCCTCGTGGGCAACAACATGGCCCTGTAGGCAGCACATAGCCTTATTAGGCGTCAATATAGCCCTGAAGGCAGAACATAGCCCTTCTAGGCATAGGTCACATTTGTGCATCTAACCACAGTAGCCCCAAGGGAAACAATAACAATCCAATAGGCTAAAAGTGAACAATTGAGCTATAAGCAACTTATACGAATAGCCTCTAAGTCGTGTCCGACATAGGGACGCTACTGACTGAATCAGAATCCTGACAAGGAAGGATTTTATCCACTCAGGTAGCCAACAATCAACACTAATGGCTACAAGTATAACAACGATAACAACCCAATTACATTGCTCCTAAGCTTTAAGGAAACAATGCCGTAAGAAGGGAATAGCCTTAACATACCTTAAATGCGAATTTGGAATAACCTGCAGATAATCACTTTTCTATTGGTAAGTGAATATGACTTCAAATAGAATTTCCCAAAATAACTCTTCAACAAAAGTTGAAATAAGAGTAGTGGTTTTTGTCTTCCCAGTAAATGGTTGAACTGATTGTTGAAGCGGTAAACATATTCATATGATATCATAGATGCTAAAATAAAATGAGTCTCCATGAATTTCCCAAGTCAAACACATAGATATGCTTCTTCTTTGTTTTGTAATTCTTTGTATACAATTAAGTGTGTCAATATATAGAAAATCATAGGTGTCACTATAGAGAATTGTTGCTGCCATAACCAACTTCCACGTGGAAGTGGGGTTGAGGTATCACAATGTATCTATATCTCATAGTTTATCTTTTTTTTTGTATATACTACAATTAATGAATAAAAAAAGAAAACAAAATCATTTTGAATAAAACTTATCTCATATAATAATAATTTTATTTTCCACACAACTTCATTTACTATCCCCGCTAAAATATCAATAAATTATTGAATCCCTTAAATAATACATACACCACAATATAACGTAACTACAATTTTTTTCATAAATATCTAAGATATTTTATAAGAAAATACTAAAAATATTATTTTAATTAATTTCCCTTTTTTTTATATTTTGATTTAAAATCATGTTGTCGAATCATGCATGATGCTATAGTAAAATCCTCAAATTTAAGCTCGTAAGCCTTCAGAGCGGAGTAATGAACAACCGTAAACACCTTAGGTGTTACATTTTAGATTTTTTGGGAGTTTAGGGTTTATGGTTAATTATTTATTAGGGATTTTTTAGGGTTTAGGGTTTAGGGTTAAGTATTTATTAAGGTTTTTTAAGTCAACAATTTTTAAAGGTTTTTTAGGTTTAGGGTTTTAAGATTTTTTGGGCTTTATGGTTTCGAAGGGATTAGAATTTATTAGGGTTTCTTAGGGTTTAGGACTTAGGGTTTCTTAGTGTTTAGGGCTTAGGGCTTAAAGTTTAGGGTTTAGAGTTTATTAGGATTTTTAAGGTTTTTAGGGTTTTTTTAGATGTTTTTGTAGGGTTTAGGGTTTCTTAGCTTTTAGGGAATAGGGTTTAGGGTTTCTTAGGGTTTCTTGTTATTTAAGGTTTTTAAAGGTTTTTTTTAGGGTTTACAGGTTTAGTGTTTTTAAAGATCTCTTAGGGTTTTAGGGTTTAGGGTTTCTTAGGGTTTGTGATTTCTTAGGGTTTAGGGTCTTAGGGTTTCTTAGGGATTAGGGTTTCATTGGGTTTCTTAGGGATTAGGGTTTCATTGGGTTTCTTAGGGTTTTTTGGGGCTTAAGGTTTGGGTTTCTTAAGGTTGCATAGGGTTTCTTAAGGTTTAGGGTTTAGGTTTTCTTAGCATTTGGGGTTTGGGGTTTTTTAGTGTTTAGGGTTGAGGGTTTCTTATGGTTTCATAGGGTTTCGTAGGGTTTAGGGTTTAGACTTTATGGTTTGTTAGGATTTAGGGTTTAGGATTTTTAAAGGTTTTTAGGGTTTTTTTAGGGTTTGGGGATTCTTAGGATTAGGGTTTCTTAAGGTTTGGGGTTTCTCAGGGCTTCTTAGGGTTTAAAATTTAGACTTTCGGGTTTTTTAGTGTTTAGGGTTTAGGGCTTAAGTTTTTAGGGTATTTTAGGTTTACTGTTTTTTAATGTTTTTTTGTTTTTTTTTTTAGGTTTAGGGTTTTTCAAGGTTTTTAGAGTTTTTTTGAGACTTTAGGGTTTCTTACGGTCTAAAAATTAGGGTTTCATAGGGTTTAGGGTTTCTTAGGGTTTAGAGTTTCCTTGGGTCTATGGTTTAAGGTTTCTAAGGGTTTAGGGTATTTTAGGGTTTATGATTTAGGAATTAGGGATGTTTTTAAGGGTTTCTTAATTTTTTAGGGTTTAGGGTATAAGGTTTCTTAG
Source organism: Solanum etuberosum (assembly GCA_029582245.1). Lineage (NCBI taxonomy): Eukaryota > Viridiplantae > Streptophyta > Magnoliopsida > Solanales > Solanaceae > Solanum > Solanum etuberosum. The sequence continues at coordinate 3,185 of JAJONR010000189.1, forward strand.
GATTAAGTATTTCCTAGGGGTTTTAAGGTTTCTTAGGACTTAGGCTTTAGAGTTTACGATTTCTTTGGGTTTAGAGTTTAGGGTTTTGGATTTTTTAGGGTTTAGGATTTTTAAGGTTTTTACGGCTTATGGTTTAGGGTTTTTTATAGCGACTTTTAGATGTTGGGGTTTTAAAGTTTTTTTTAGGGTTTTTAGGTTTAGGGCTTTTAAAGGTCTTTTAGGGTTTAGGGTTTCTTAAGGTTTTTAGGGTTTAGGTTTTAAGATTTCTTAGGGTTGTGGGTTTTTGGTTTCTTAGGGTTTAGGGTTTTTTAAGATGTGGGGTTTAATGTTTAGGTTTTTTAAGATTAGGGTTTTTAAGGTTTTTTTTAGTGTTTTTTAGTTTTAGGGTTTATTAGGATTTAGGGTTTCTTTGGGTTTAGGGTTTAGGGTTTGTTAGGTTTTTGGAGTAAGGGATTAAGGTTTAGGGTATCTTAGGTTTTAGGTTTTTTTGGGGGTTTAGGGTTAAGTATTTATTAGGGTTTTTTAGGGTTTAGGGTTTAGGGTTAAGTATTTATTAGGGTTTTTTAGGTTAAGAGTTTTTAAAGGTTTTTGTAGGGTTTAGGGTTTTAATATTTTAGGGAATAGGGTTTAGGGTTTAGGATTTCTTAGTATTTCTTGTTATTTAAGGTTTTTATAGGGTTACAAGTTTAGTGTTTTTAATGATTCCTTAGGGTTTTAGGGTTTAGGGTTTCTTAGGGTTTAGTATTTACGATATCTTAGGGTTTATAGGTTCGAGTTTCATAGGGTTTAGGGTTTACGGTTTCTTAGGGTTTAGGGTTCAAAGTTTCTTAGGGTTTAGGGTTCCTTAAGGCTATGGATTTAGGGTTTAGGTTTCTTAGGATTTCTTAGGGTTTAGGGTTTCTTAGTGTTTCTTAGGGTTTAGAGTTACGATTTTTAGGGTTTAGGGTATAGGGTATTTTTAGGATTTAGGGTTTTTAGGTTTTTCTAAGTTTTGGTTATTTTAATGTTACGGTCGAGGATTTCTTAGGGTTTAGGGTTTCTTTGGTATCTCAGCGTTTAGAGTTTCTTAGGGTTTAGAATTTAGGGTTTAGGCTTATTAGGGTTTAGAATTTAGGGTTTAGGGTTTTTTACGGTTGCATGTGAAATGAATTTAGGAATTTCTTGACCACAGAAGAAAGCATGGACAACATCCAAGAGGTCTGTCTTAATAATCTCCCAACAAAATTGCTAAAACTTCCCCCCATACCCATCTAGACCTAGAGGTGAGTTGGGATTCATAGAAAACACCACTTGCTTTAATTCATCCATAGTAGGCATGGCTTGGAGGCTTTCATTTTGATCATAAGTAACCATTCTTGGAATATGATGAAGAATGTCCTCATTGATCTAATTTTCATGCCCAGAGAAGACATTCTGAAAGTATTCACAAGCAGCATTGGCAATATTCTCATCACCTTGTATCCAGTTGTCATCACCTGTGCAAATTTTGTGAATAAACATCTTCCTTCTTCTCCCTCTCATACTAGTGTGAAAGTATTTGGAATTGTTGTCCCCTTCCTTAAACCATTGAAGCTGTGTTTTTTGTTTGAGAATAGAGTCCTCTAGCTTCAAATAGTTGATGTATTTGGCATTGACATAGTGGAGCTTGGATCTGTTTACTTCACAGTTGTTCTTACTAACTTATTCCTCTGCCAGTCTTACCACTTCCTCATACTCTTTGACAATTTTAAAAATATCTCCAATCTCTTTTTTGGACCAGCAACTAAGGGTGGTAGACAACCTTTTGAGTTTTTGTTGTAATAGTCTTATAGGGTTGCCTGATACCTCCCTACTCCAGTAATCCTTGACAATAGTATTAAAGTTCTCATGCTCTGTCCAACAATGCAGAAATTTAATTACCTGATGATATGTTCAGCCTTTACCTCAATTTCCATAAGTAAAGGACAATGATCTGAACCTACAGATGGCAAGTGAGTAATAGTATTTTGAGGCATGTCTTCTAACCATTTATCATTGATCATGGCTCTGTCCAGTCTCTTCAAGACTCTGGCTGCTTCCGATCTTTGATTACACCAAGTAAAATGTTTACCACTATATCCCAAATCCATTAGACCACAAGCTTCAATCACAATAATGAACTCAAAACTCTTATTCATGATATAAGGTTTTCCTCCTTGGTTTTCCTCAGTGGAAGTAATTACATTATAGTCTCCAATAGTGCATCAAGGCTTGTTTAAATTGGAAAATTTAATGAACTCATCACATAAGGTCCTTCTGAGGTAATCTTTGCATTTAGCATAAATGAGAGAGAGCATAAATTTTTCCTTATATTCCACATGATGTAGAGTAAAAGTTATATGTTGTTCATCTGTCTCTAAAATAATACAATCTATCTCAGAATTCCAGAAAAACCAAATTTTGCCATTGGGGTTGCAAGTTGCCTTATCCATATTTAAGGAAACTCTGTACTTGTTGAGTAGGGAATTATCAGCAAATGGTTCGAGAATGGCAATCATAGAGAGATTGTGCATTTTCTTGAGATTTTGTTATCTTTCCAAAGAACCTTGGGTGTTGATGCTTCTAGCATTCCAGCAGAGAGACTTAATCATTAAAAACCTCTACTTCTGGACTTTGTGTTGGGTCTGCTAGATGAAGCAGATGTACTGGTAGTATGATGTTTGCTATGCTGTTTTACCTACTTTCTACCTCTGGGAGACAATCCTTGTTGGTTAAATACCTCTTATATTTCCTCTTGATATTCACTTCGAAATGTGGAACCAAAAACCGTAATAAGATGTGCACTGGTTTCATCCTCATCCTCTTCATTTTCATCATCTTCTAGGGATTGAGTATCCTCATCAACCTCATCTTCAGATTGTATCACATCATAATCTGATTTTTTGTTGTGGTCTATAGTGTATTTATTAGCATTCCTGTTTCTAGCATTAGTCTGTTGGTCAGTTTGCTGTTTCTTTTTCTGGTTCTCACTTGCATTAATGCCCTGAGCCTCTACCTCTTTTTGTTGTCTTTTCCTGAGAGCATCCCTTTTCTTCTTACTCATTTTGCCTTTAGATTTATTGTTAGTCTGTTTCAGCCCAGAGTCTTCTGCATTATGTTGATTTCTTCCTGGTGTATGGTCTTGCTCTACATTATTGTCTCTGATGGTGCCCTGTTGTTTCTAAATATTGTCACTTGCCTAAGTTTTGTCAAAAGTACCAATAACTTGAGCTTGCATTTGATTTGTCTGATCATTCTGATCTTTGTTAGGGGTTGCATGAGGTTTATGGTCTGTTCTAGGGCTAGATTGTGAGTTCTTATGCAAAACATAAGATGAGTTCCCCCCTTTGGATACTCCTTCCTGCACATAAGATGTTTTCTCCTGACACCCTCCATCCAACCCTCCTTCAACTTCAACAACAACAGTTTAAGTAATAGAAGGGTTATGGGGAATGGGGAGCATTAAGTCAATACCTGTCTCTTTTGAATTCTTGTTGGTCTTTTCCTATTTTTTGGGAGTACCTGCATTATGAGTGATAGGTAGAACATGGGAATTTGGGGTAGGTAAGTCATTGGCTGAGTCTTGTGTTCTTTGTTTCTCCAGAGTGGGAGTTTTGTCTCCTTGTTGAGTTCCTTCTTCATCTTGATTGTTGGATTGAACCAAATCCAGATCAAGATAGTTATTATGGATTGGAATATTAACCTTACCTACCTGCTGCCACTGTTGATATTGTTTCTCCTTCTCCAGTTGTGCCTGAGGTGAATTAGGCCTTCCTGCATGATCTGCAGATTGTTTAGAGTTTTTCCTCCTCTGGACCTGCCAGTGATCTTCAGGATTGTTTTCTTTTTCCTGAGGTTGTTGTTGTTGTGTGTAGCTCCTTTTAGTTTCACCTTCTCTGTTATTGTCATTTGCTTGAACATTCTTGTGACCATTCTTCTCTTGTTCACCTCTTGGTTTGGTCTTCTTCTCAGATTCTTGATCCCTTCTTCTCTTGTAATCTCCATCCCTTTTCTTAATATTACAAATATGTATCATGTGACGCTGATGCTTAGAATACATACAATAATCTGGAACCCCTTCATATTGTAGAGCTTGCCATTTTCCTATGTTAAGGTCCTCTTTATCAAAGCCCATCCACACATGTGGAGGTCTTTCTTTGGTGAGGTCTATTTGCCCCTCAACTTTGGCTAAACTACCTCTAGTTTTCTGAATGGAAGTTGTGTCAAGGTAGAGGACTTTGCCTATAGGGTTGAGAAGAGCTGTTAGGAACTCCTTATTATAAAAATGCCATGGCAATTAAGGTAAAGATATCTATATAGGGACTATGGGGGTTTCCTCCTCAGGCTTGAAAGAAGTAGTCCAAGCTTGGATAATCATTAATTGTCCTTCTATGGTCATTTTTTGTTTGGTCCACACAGTGATATAATCTAACTCATTGTCCAGGTCAATCCAGACATGTCTAGTATTAAAGTGGGCAATCTTCACTCTCCTAGAAAGTTGGGTCTGAAGGATAAAATTCTTTCTAATTAATTTGACCTTAGGCATGGTGTTAGTGAACTTACCAACCAAGGTGAACTTGCACCTAACTGCTAATTTTCTTAAAATATCCCCTTTCTTAAATATAACAGCTGGTAATCCCTGCCTGGTAGTGGTAATACGAGTATCAAGATCAATGGGGACTTCAATTCTGGCTTGATTCTGTCTCAAGCGAGAACCAAAAGTTTGGACAATGGTATATGGAGCTGGTTCAGGTATAGTATCTTTTTTGGCATTATTCTGATGATTAGAATTCACCTGATCAGTAGAGCTAGGTGGTTGACTCACAACATTTCCACCTCTTTGGGAATTAGGCACAAACTTTCCAAAGTTGTTGGAAATTTTGGGGAAATTATTCTGGTAGGCCTGGTTGTTTATATCTTTTTGTTGAATGGCTCTATCCTTTTCAGTCAACTGTGCATTCTTGTTATCGCTATCGCTGATGGGAGCCTTTTCTTTATAGACTTGATTTATTTTCTTTCTCTCGGCATGATCAACAATAGTAAGTTGCTCCCTTACACCATTTTGTGTTGGAGTTCCCTTGTTAGTATTATTATATTGACTAGGAGATAGGTTAGAAGCCATACCTTGAGGGTGCCTGCTGCTCTGCTGCTGCTGCTCTCCGCTGTCATTTTTGTTGCTGCTGAGGTTGTTGCCCTTGTTGTTTTGGCTGATTTCATTCTTGTTGGGATTACTTTTAGGCCCTTTATTCTTCTCATTTGAAGTGGATGAGGGGTTGACTGCGGACTGTTGGAGGACTGAATTTTCATTGATTGATTCACAACGCTTCGAATTTTTGTTCTTTGACTGAGATGAATCTCATTGTTCGAACTAAGTTCGTGAATCTCCTTAGCCTTTCCTGTGACCTTCGCCCAATATTGAAGTTTTTTAGAGATTATTAGGGTTTCTAAGGGTTTAGGGTTTAGAGTCTCTTAAGATTTCTTAAGGTTTCTTAGGGTTTAGAGTTGAGGTTTTAGGGTTTAGGGTTTAGGGTGTTTCAGGGTTTTAAAGGGGTTTTAGGGTTTAAAAGTTTAGGTTTTAGAATTTAGGATTTTTTTGGGTTTATGATTTAGGGCTTAGGTTTTTTAGGTTGAGGGTTTTAATTTTTTTTTTGTTTAAGGGGTTTTAGGGGGTTTTATAGGGTTTCTTAGGGTTTAGGGTTTCTTAGTACTTAGGGTTCCTTAGTGTATAGGGCTTAGGGTTTTACAAGGTTTAGTTTTTAGGAGTTCTTAGGGTTTCTTAGGGATTAGGGTTTCATTGGGTTTCTTAGGGTTTAAGGTTTAGGGTTTCATAGGGTTTTTTTTGGGTTTAAGGTTTCTTAGGGTTTAAGATTTAGGGTTTCTTAAGGTTGGATAGGGTTTCTTAAGGTTTAGGGTTTAGGGTTTCTTAGGATTTCGAGTTTGGGGTTTTTAGGGTTTGACGTTTTTTAGGGTTTCATATGGTTTCATAGGGTTTAGGGCTTATAGTGTTTTAGGGTTTAGGGTTTAGGGCTTAGGGTTTTTAATGTTTTTTAGGGTTTGGGGATTCTTAGGTTTAGGGTTTCTTAAGGTTTGGGGTTTCTTTGGGCTTCTTAGGATCTACAGTTTAGACATTTGGATTTTTTAGTTTTTAGGGTTTGGGGCTTAGGTATTCTAGGTTTACGGTATTTTAAGTTTTTTTTTGGGTTTTTTAGGTTTAGGGTTTTTTAAGGTTTTTAGGGTTTCATTGGGGATTTTGGGTTTCTTACGGTCTAAAAATTAGGGTTTCTTAGGGTTTAGAGTTTTTTAGGGTTTATGGTTTAGGGTTTCTTAGGGTTTAGGGTTTTTTGGGTTTATGGGTTAGGGCTTAGGGTTTTTTAGGGTTTATGGTCAGGGGGTAGGGTTTTTAGGGTTTTTTAGGGTTTAGGGTTTTTTTAAGGGTTTTTTAAGTTTAGGGTTTAGGTTTTCATATGGATTTGGGTTTAGGGTTTAATGTTTTTAAAGTTTAGGTTTGGGTTTAGAGTATAGTGTTTAGGTGTATTTAGGGTGTAGGACTTAGTTTTTCGGGTTCTTAAAAGTTTATTTTGGGGTTTTGTAAATATGTTTTTAAGGGTTTCAATTTTTTTAGGATTTAGGGTATAAGGTTTCTTAGGATTAAGTATTTCCTAGGGTTTTTAGGGTTTCTTAGGACTTAGGGTTTGGGGTTTACGGTTTCTTTGGGGTTTAGTGTTTAGGGTTTAGGTTTTTTAAGGTTTTTAGGGCTTATGGTTTAGGGTTTTTTATAGGGACATTTAGATGTAGGGGTTTTAAATTAGGGTTTAGGGTTTCTTAGGGCCTAGGGTTTTAGGGATTCCTAGGGTATACGATTTCTTAGAGTTTAGGATTTAGGATTTTTAAGGGTTTATGTTTTAGGGCTTAGTATCTTTAAGGGATTTTTTAGATTTAGAGTTTTTAAAGGTTTTTAAGGGTTTTTTTGGTTTCAGGTTTTTCAGGGTTTAAAGGTTTAGGTTTTAGAATTTAGGATTTTTTTTAGGTTTATGGTTTAGGGCTTAGGTTTTTTAGGTTGAGGGTTTTTAATATTTTTTTAGTTTAGGAGTTTTTCGGGATTTTTTATAGGGTTTCTTAGGGTTTAGGGCTTCTTAGTACTTAGGGTTTGTTAGTGTTAAAGGCTTAGGGGTTTTAAAAGTTTTTTAGGGTTTTTTTTGTTTTAGGGTTTTTTAAAGGTTCTTAGGGATTCTTTTTTTAGAGTTTAGGGATTTTTCGGGTTTAGGGTTTAGGGTTTAGAGTTTAGGGCTTTTTAAGGTTTAGGGTGTAGGGCTTTTTAGGGTGTAGGTTTAGGGCTTAGGGTTTTTAAAGGTTTTTTTTATAGGGGTTTTAATGTTTTTTAGGATTTTTAAAGGTTTTTTAGGTTTAGGATTTTTAAAGGTTTTAATGTTTTTTAGGGTTTAGGGCTTAGGGTTTCTTAGGGATTAGGGTTTTATATGGTTTTTTTTTACCATAGGGTTTTTAAATGTTTCTTAGGATTTTTGAGGTTTAGGGTTTTTAAAAGGTTATTTAGGGTTTAGGGATTCTAGGATCTAAGGTTTAGAGTTTCTTCGGGTTTAGGGTTTGATAGGTTTAGGGTTTAGGGTTTGATAGGTTTAGGGTTTCTTAGGGATTTTAAGGTTTCTTAGGGTTTAAGTCTTAGGATTTATAATTTAATGTTAAGGATTTTTTAGGTTTTTTTTAGATTTAAGGTTTTTATGGGTTTTTACGGTTTAGGGTTTAGTGTTTTGGGTTTATTATGGTTTCTTAGAGTTTATTGTTTTGGGTTTATTAGGGTTTCTTAGAGTTTAAGTTTTTTAGGGTTTAGGACTTAGATTTTCTAAGGTTTTTTTTTACGATTTTTAGGTTTAGGGTTTAGGGTTTATGTCTTTGGGTTTCTTATGGTTTTTTAAGGAATTTTTAGGTTTAAGGTTTTTTAAAGGGTTTTCAGGGTTTCTTAGGCTTTAGGGTTTCTTAGGATTTCTTAGGGTTTAAGGTTAGATTTCTTAGGGTTTAGGGATTAGGGTTTAGGGTTTCTTAAGGTTTAGGGTTTCTTAGAGTTAAGGGTTTAGGGCTTGGTTTTTTTTAGGGTGTTTTAGGTTTATGGTTTTTCTAGGGTTTTTAGGTTAAGAGTTTTTATAGGTTTTTAGGGATTAGGGTTTCTTACTGTTTAGGTTTAAGGGTCTAGGGTTTCTTAAGGTTAAGGTTTTTTTAGGGTTTTTAGGGTTAAGGGTTTTTTTAAATTAATTTTTGGGATTTAGGGTTTCTTAGGGTTTAGGATTTTTAAAGGTGTTTTTTAGGGTTTTTAAGGTTTAGGTTTAGGGTTTATGGGTTTTTAGGAATTTTTAGGGTTTTGGGTTTATGGCTTAGGTTTTTTAGGGATTTTTAGGTTTAGGGGTTTTAAGTTTTTTTTTTTTGGGATTTTAGGGCTTAGGGTTCGTTATGGTTTAGGGCTTAGGGTTTCTTTGGTTTCTTAGGGTTTAGGCTTAGGGTTTCGTAGGGTTTAGTATTTAGGGTTTTTAAAGGTTTTTAGGGATTATTAGGGTTTCTTAGGATTTAGGGTTTCTAAGGGTTTAGGGTTTAGAGTCTCTTAGGATTTCTTAAGGTTTCTCAGGGTTTAGTGTTTGTTTTTCGGGTTCTTAAAAGTTTATTTTGGTGTTTTTGTGTAAGATCCCAGAAATTAGTAGGCTAAACTAGAGCTAAACGAGAGGGTTAACGTCAAGGAAGAAGGGTTAGGGCCAAGGGCAAGGGGGCAAGGGCCAAGGCTGCCCAAGCCTTGCCAAAGCACTGCCCCATTACCATGAGTTCCTTCACGACCAATGGTGGTCACCACGAGTCGTGGTGCCACTCGTGGATGTAGAGGCACTAGCCTCCTTAGGCTGCCCCAAAAGTGGCCCCTCTACACGAGCCACTTCACGGTTCGTGGATCCTTAGATGGCTCGTAGTAGTGGTATTTGACATGCCTTGATGCATTAAGGTTGAGCATTGAGTGAGGGTGGCTTAGCCACTGCCTTAAGTCCTACCAGAGGGACCACGACTCGTGGCTTGCACCACGGCTCATGGAGCCCATCATGAAGGTGCCTTGGGCTTCTGGGCTAAAGGCACAAGATGCCTAGCCACTGCCTCAAGACAACTGATGGGACCACGGCTCATGGTCATGACCACGGCTCGTGGAGCCCCACGTGGTCCATGGCAGCTCGCTTAAAGTGAGGGGTTTTTTGGGTATTTCCTTTTTAAGCCCTATCAAAGTGAAGTCGTTTTGCCTTATATTTTATAAACCTATATAGGTCATTTTTAGTAAAAATACACCCATTCACCTCATTATTTCACAAAACCCAAAGAGTTCATCTTCTCCAAATATTCTCTCTCTAGAACTTCAAGGAAAAATAAAAAGGAAGTTGGAGCTAGGGTTCAAGAAGCTAGGTTTTCTACTCAAATTCCTTGGATTCCATTGCTAAGGTATGGTAGCTCTTCATCCATAGATAGGATTCATCCATGGAGTCCCTCCAAACTCAATTTCAAAACTAGTGATTACCCCAAAAGTTAGGGTTTAACTTCAATCTCATGGGTTCCTTTCAAAAACGTTTCTAATAATTGATTTGTGATATATTATGTATGAATTGAGGATTTCCTATGATTTTTATGTTGAATTCCCCAAGAACTCATGAAATCCCCAAATTACTCAATTATGATCTTGTGATGTGGGTTTGTTGATTATAGAAGAATGTTATGAGATTATGCATGTAATGATTGGTTTATTTAAATTATGATTATATTCATGTCTAATGTAGTAATTCTAGATGTGTTGATAGAATATGATCTATGGTCCTTGAAGGGCAAAGTATGAGAATTATGCATGATTATGAGATTTATCTATATGCTTTATGAACACTTTGAGAGTAAGGTGATTAGGATTATGATCTTGTTGTGTGTTATTGAAAGTTTATTCTCATTTAAACACCTATGTATGAATATGATATGATGTGAAAGGTTTTCTCACAATGTGATGATTCTAAGGTTGAAAGGCTATTATCACCTGTTGAATTTATGAGTTATCTTATAAATTATGTAGGATTGAGTGTTAAGACATTCTTTCATAAATATGAACTTAAGTCAAGACTTAATATGAACTCAATGGGAATTATGCTTAGCACTGAGTGGATATTAAATATGAGATGGAAGCTTTTACGATAGTTGAGTCCGGCTTTCCAAATGGGTTCCTTCTACGCTAGTTGAGTCCGGGTTCTCAAAGTATGTATCTCATGAGATGGAAACCTTCTACCTCAGTGGAGTCTAGGTTTCTAGTAGCAATCTATTTCTCCCATAAACTATGTGCCCCCATAGGTCTTTAGCTAGTGGATCCACCTAAAAGGTAACAAACCATGGTCTTACCTTAGGCAAGTAGGACAACCCTTTTCGGTGTGGGTAACACCGGATTCCATGTTTAGCTCACATGGTCTATATCGGTTAAGGCTTATTCCCACTATGACAAAATATGAACAAGAACATGAATTATGAAATATGGTTATTCAAGAAGCTTTACTTAGCATGGGTGGAATTATGGGATCTTATTCATGCATTGCACAAATATGCTTTGAGGGTTCTTATGGTATGTTTCCATTATGTTATGATAATCTATATGTTGAATATGCTTATGACTTATGCTGTTACACTAATCTTCATGATGATCCTTAAACTTGGTAAGGTGCATGCTTTTCAACTAAAATGTCCTTTTTAGCATGTTTTCAAGGTTTTATGCATGGCTATCATACTTAGTGCATTTTTGTACTAACCCATATTTTTCTACATTTTCCCCAAGTGTAGGGTCCGGTTCTCAAGGTGGTCATCATTGTGGCTAGAGCTTGGATTTGTTCATTTCTCCTTGCTTGTGGTGAGTCTAATGGTTTGAGGACGGATGATATCTTTGTAGTTCATTTTTCTTGTATTTGACTTTCAGATTATGTTGTATGGGCTGTGACCCTATTTGATTCGACTATTGTAATAGATGTCTAATTGAGACAAGTCTAGACTTTCGCTTTCCTTTAAGAATATTTTGGACTTGAAATGCATTTTTACTCTTTATTGTTCTAAGCTTATGTTATGATATGATAAGTGGCTTACATTGAGCCTTTAGGGGTTCTATGTGCCTTGTTACATCTAGGGGGTACCCCTGGATTGTGACAAACTTGGTAATCAGAGCACAAGGTTTAGAATGATTCTAGGATGATATCTCATAAGCCACGTCTAGTAGAGTTTTGTTCATAAGTGTGAAGCGCGCCACATTTATGAATGAGAGGCTATAAGATATTTAGGAAACTACACTTCTTTCATTACTCTTAAGTCATTCCTTAGAGTTTAACTCTATAAAGTATCTCTCCTACTACTTCTCTTGTGTCTTCAGATATGAATACACGATGGGCTAACGCTAGAAGGATGGAAGATGAGAATGTGAATCAAGGAGTTCCTCCTTAAGATAACCAAGCTCCGGTTGATCCCGTGGTTAAGAATGTGACCCATGTGGAGTTTAGATCTACTATCCAAATGTTGGCTCAAGTCGTGACGGCTCAAGCTAATAGAGAAGTGGTAGCTCCGGTGAATACTAATGTGAATTTGGCTGCTTCAAGGGTTAGGGATTTTGCTAGAATGAACCCTCCCGAGTTTCATGGCTCCAAAGTGGGAGAAGATCCTCAAGAATTTGTGGAAGAGGTTTATAAAATACTTGACATTATGGGGGTGACTTCGGTAGAGAAAGCAGAGTTAGCCGCTTACCAATTGAAGAGTGTTGCTCAAGTATGGTATACTCAATGGAAGAACAATAGGCCGGTAGAAGCGGGCCCGGTTGAATGGGAAACGTCAAATCAGCATTTCTTGATAAAATCTTTCCCCGAGAGTTGAGGGAAGCTAAGGTGGAGGAATTCATTAACCTTCGTCAAGGAGGTATGAGCGTGAAAGAGTATTTCCTAAAATTCACTCAATTGTCCAAGTATGCTCCGACTATGGTGGCGGATTCGAGGGATGAGATGAGTAGGTTTTTGATGGGTGTATCCGACTTGGTTGAAAAGAATGTCGTACGACAATGCTTCATCATGACATGAATATCTCAAGGCTCGTGGTGTACGCTCCACAAATTGAGGAGTCAAAACTCAAGAAAAAGAATAGAGAGGTGAAAAGAGCTAGAACCGGTGATGGGAACTTCTACAATGCTAGGTCCGACGGACAAGGTCGACCAAAGTTTAGACAAAGGTTCTCCAACCAAGGCTCCTCTAGTGCTCCAAGGGTCAACAAAGATAGGGTTTGCAACTCTAAACCTCAAGGAGGCAATGGTGGTGGATCTTCTATGTCTAAGCCTACTTGTGCTAAGTGCGGTAAGAAACATGATGATAAGCGCCTAGTTGCCACAGATGGTTTCTATGGTTTTGGGAAGAGTGGTCATAGGGTGAGAGATTTTCCAATGGTTAAGGTTCAAGGAAGAGAGGACAAGTAAGCTCCTCCTAGCGGTTCAAACTCCGATGCTCCCAAGAAAACCCACTTTTATGCTCTTCAATCTCGAGGTGACCAAGAGAGCTCCCCGAATGTGGTGATCGGTATGTTAAAAGTCTTTCTTATTGATGTATAAGCCTTGTTAGACCCCGGTGCTACCTTGTCCTTTGTGACACCTTATGTGGCCATGAAGTTTGATATACTCCCCGAAGTGTTATTAGAGCCTTTTTCGGTTTCTACCCCGGTTGGTGATTCTGTGGTAGCTAAGAGGGTTTATAGAAGATGTCCCATTTCCTTGTCCCATAGAGTTAATTTGGTGGATTTGGTAGAGTTAGACATGTTAGACTTTGATGTGATTTTGGGTAAGGATTGGTTGCATGCATGTTATGCCTCTATTGATTGTAGAACTCGGGTGGTTAGATTCCAATTTCCGGATGAGCCTATCTTAGAGTGGAAAGGGGGAAATTCTACGCCTAGAGGTCAATTTTTCTCTTGTCTTAAATCTAGGAAGATGATCTCCAAAGGGTGTATTTACCATCTTGTTAGGGTAAGGGACGTGGATTCCGAAACCCCGTCTCTAGAGTTGGTTCCGGTAGTTAATGAGTTCCCGAAGGTTTTTTCCAATGATTTTCCTGGTATTCCTCCTGAGCGGGAAATAGATTTTGGTATTGACCTTCTTCCGGATACGCAACCTATCTCTATTCCTCCTTATAGAATGGCTCCGGTAGAGTTAAAGGAGTTGAAAGAGCAACTAAAGGATTTGCTATACAAGGGTTTTATTCAATCGAGTATCTCTCCATGGGGTGCTCCGGTGTTGTTTGTTAGAAAGAAGGATGGGTCTCTTAGAATGTACATCGATTATCATCAATTAATAAAGTGACCATTAAGAACAAGTATCCCCTTCCAAGAATTGATGACTTGTTTGACCAACTTCAAGGGGCTAGTTATTTCTCTAAGATTGATCTTCGTTCGGGTTATCACCAATTGAGGGTGAGAGGGGTTGATATTCCAAAGATGACTTTCTGAACAAGATATGGTCACTATGAGTTCCTAGTAATGTCTTTTGGTTTGACTAACGCTCCGGCGGTGTTCATGGACTTAATGAATAGAGTGTTCCGACAATATCTTAACATGTTTGTGATAGTGTTCATCGATGATATTTTGATCTATTCAAGGAGTGAGAATGAGCATGTTGACCATTTGAGGGTTGTATTGCAAGTTCTTAAGGACCATCAACTTTTTGTAAAGTTTAGCAAGTGTGAATTTTGGTTAAGGTCCGTAGCCTTCCTTGGTCATATTGTGTCAAGTAAGGGTATTGAGGTAGATCCTAAGAAGACGGATGCGGTCAAGAGTTGGCCTAGACCTCTAACTCCTTCCGACATTAGAAGTTTTTTTGGGTTTGGCCGGTTACTATAGGAGGTTTGTTGGGGGCTTTTCCTCCATTGCTTCTCCGTTGACGGCTTTGACTCAAAAGCAGGCTAAGTTAGTGTGGTCGGAAGCTTGTGAGAAAAGTTTCCAAGAGTTTAAAGATAGACTTACTTCCGCTCCGATGTTGACCTTACCGGAGGGTACGAATGGTTTTGTGGTGTATTGTGATGCCTCTAGAGTTGGGTTGGGATGTGTGCTTATGCAAAATGGTAAGGTGATTGCCTATGCTTCAAGGCAACTTAAATTCCATGAGAAGCATTATCCTACCCATGACCTTGAATTAGTGGCAGTTGTGTTTGCCTTAAAAATATGGAGGCACTATTTGTATGGGGTCCATATAGATATTTTCACCGATCACAAGAGTCTTCAATATGTATTTAGTCAAAAGGACTTGAATATTCGGTAACGAAGATGGTTAGAATTATTGAAGAACTATGACATGAGCGTCCTCTATCACCCTGGCAAAGCAAATGTGGTAGCGGTTGCTCTTAGTAGATTGTCCATGGGTAGCGTGGCTCATGTAGAGGATGAAAAGAAAGAATTGGTTCATGATGTGCATAGGTTGGCCCGGTTAGGTGTTCAACTAGTGGATTCCACCAAGGGTGGTGTCATGGTCCATAATGGTCTCGAATCGTCCTATGTGATGGATGTAAAGTATAAGCAAGACTTTGATCCTATATTAGTTGAGTTGAAAGAGTCGGTACTCAGGAAGTCCGTTGACGCTTTCTCCTAAAGAGGAGATGGGGCGCTTAGGTACCAGGGTCGGTTATGTGTTCCGGATGTTGATGGTTTGAGGGAAATTTTTTAGAGGAAGCTCATAGTTCTCGGTATTCTATTCATCCGGGAGCCACCAAGATTTATCGTGATCTACGGGAAGTCTATTGGTAGAACGGAATGAAGAAAGATATTGCGGGATTTGTGGCCAAATGTACGAATTGTCAACAAGTTAAGGCCGAACATCAAAGGCCGAGTGGTTTAGACCAAGATATAGATATCCCCACTTGGAAGTGGGAAGAGATTAATATGGATTTTATTGTGGGTTTGCCTCGCACCCGAAGGAAACATGATTCTATTTGGGTCATTATAGATCGGATGACAAAATCAACCCACTTTATTCCCGTCAAGGTTTCTTTTTCGGTGGAAGACTATGCCAAGTTGTATATAAGAGAGATAGTGAAGTTGCATGGGGTTCCTTTATCTATTATTTCGGATCGGGGTACTCAATTTACTTCATACTTTTGGAAGTCATTCCAAAAAAGGCTTGGTACTAAGGTTAAGCTTAGCACAACTTTTCATCCCCAAACCGATGGACAAGCGGAGCGTAGCATTCAAACATTGGAAGATATGTTAAGGGCATGTGTTATAGACTTCAAGGGTAATTTGGATGACCACTTGCAATTAATAGAGTTTGCCTACAATAATAGCTATCACTCAAGTATCGGGATGGCTCCCTTTGAAGCCTTGTATGGTAGGAGATGTAGGTCTCCGGTTGGTTGGTTTGAGGTTGGTGAAATTGCTCTAATTGGTCCCGAACTAGTTTATGAGGCCATTGAGAAAGTCCGACTCATTAGAGAGAGGTTGAGGATGGCCCAAAGTCGGCAAAAGTCTTATGCCGATGTTAGAAGAAGGGATCTAGAATTTGATCTTAATGATTGGGTCTATCTAAAAATCTCACCTATGAAAGGTGTGATGAGATTTGGAAAAAAGGGAAAACTTAGTCCCCGGTATGTGGGCCCATACCAAATTTTGAAACGTGTTGGGAAAGTTGCCTATGAGTTAGATTTGCCAAATGAGTTGGCTCCGGTTCATCCGGTATTTCATGTCTCCATGCTTAAGAAGTGTATTGGAGATCCGACATCCATTGTTCCCTTAGAAGGTTTAGGAGTTGATGAAAGTCTCTCATATGAAGAGGTTCTGGTAGAGATCCTAGACCGGCAAATCAAGAGATTGAGAAACAAGGAAATAGCTTCTGTGAAAGTTTTATGGAGAAATCTTTTAGTTGAGGGTGCTACTTGGGAGGCCGAGGCCGATATGAAGTCCCGATATCCTCATCTTTTTCCTTCTACTCCTTTTCAAGCTTGAGGTAAGTAATTCCTCTTGAATTTTCTAGTTTTGGGAGTCATGTGTGCTATATGTGTTTTCCATGATTTCATTATGTTATGCATGTTCTTAAGAAATTCATGTTTAGTAAGAAAATGAGTTTTCATGATTTATATGTTCCTCATGTTGTTGTGCATTTAGTATGAGTTGCATATTTGACTTCATGAGATGAGTTGATGAACATGCTTTAGTATGCTTTTGAGAGTAATTGCATATTGGCTCCATGATATATGTTGAGCAAGCTTTTAGTTGGAAAAGGTAGTTCCTCCTATGAATATGAGAAATGTTGAGTTCCATGCATAATGGGTTGTTAGATGTAGTTCCTACTTCCTTGTGTTGCATTGATTATGTTTGAGAAGGAGTTGAAATTTCCTCCTTTGAATTGTGCATTATTTTGATGTTGCATGCATGATGGGCAGCTAGTCTTGAGTCTTTACTTCCATAAGGTTTCTAGATCGTCATTCGAGGACGAATGTTCTCAAGGGGGAGATATTGTAACACCCCGGAAACTAGTAGGCTAAACTAGAGCTAAACGAGAGGGTTAACGTCAAGGAAGAAGGGTTAGGGCCAAGGGCAAGGGGGAAAGGGCCAAGGCAAGGGTCAAGGCTGCCCAAGCCTTGCCAAGGCACTGCCCCATGACCACGAGAGCCTTCACAACCAGTGGTGGTCATCATGAGTCTGGTACCACTCGTGGAAGTGGAGGCAGTAGCCTCTTTAGGCTGCCCCAAAAGTGGCCCCTCTACACGAGCCACTTCACGGCTTGTGAAGCCTTAGACGACTCATGGGAGTGGTCTTGGACATGCCTTGGTGCATGAGGTTGAGGGTTGAGTGAGGGTGGCTTAGCCACTGCCTCAAGGCCCACGAGAGGGACCACGGCTCGTGGCTTGCACCACGACTCGTGGAGCCCCTCGTGAAGGTGCCTTGGGCTTGTAGGCAAAAGGCACAAGATGCCTAGCCACTGCCTCAAGACAACGGATGGGACCACAGCTCGTGGTCATGACCACGGCTCATGGTTCCCCACGTGGTCCCTGGCAGCTCACTTAAACTAAGGGGTGTTTTGGGTATTTCCTTTTTAAGCCCTATCAAAGTGAAGTCGTTTTGACTTATTTTTTATACACCTATATAAGTAATTTTTAGTCAAAATACACCCATTGAACTCATTATTTCAAAAAACCCAAATCAAAACCCAAAGAGTTCATCTTCTCCAAATATTTTCTCTCTAGAACTTCAAGGAAGAAGAAGAAGGAAGTTGGAGCTAGGTTTCAAGAAGCTAGGTTTTCTACTCAAATTCCTTGGATTCCATTGCTAAGGTATTGTAGCTCTTCATCCATGGATATGATTCATCCATGGAGTCCCTCCAAACTCAATTTCAAAACTAGTGATTTCCCCAAAAGTTAGGGTTTGACTTCAATCTCATGAGTTCCTTTCAAAAATGTTTCAATGATGGATTTATAATATATTATGTATGAATTGAGGATTTACCATAGTTTTTATGTTGAATTCCCCAAGAACCCATGAAACCCCCAAATTACTCAATTATGATCTTGTGATGTGGGTTTGTTGATTATAGAAGAATGTTATGAGATTATGCATGTAATGATTGGGTTATTTGAATTATGATTATATCCATGTCTAACGTAGTAATTATAGATGTGTTGATTGAATATGATCTATGGTCCTTGATGGGCAAAGTATGAGAATTATGCATGATTATGAGATTTATGTACATGCTTTATGAACACTTTGAGAGTAAAGTGATTATGATTATGATCTTGTTGTGTGTTGTTGAAAGGTTATTCTCATTTACACACCTATGTATGAATATGATATGATGTGAAAGTTTTTCTCACAATGTGAAGATTCTAAGGTTGAAAGGCTATTCTCACCTATCGAATCTATGAGCTATCTTATTAATTATGTAGGATTGAGTGTTAAGACATTCTTCCATAAATATGAACTTAAGTCAAGACTTAATATGAACTCAATAGGAATTATGCTTAGCACTGAGTGGATATTGAATATGAGATGGAAGTTTTTATGCTAGTTGAGTCCAGCTTTCGAAATGCGTTCCTTCTACGCTAGTTGAGTCCGGATTCCCAAAGTATGTATCTCATGAGATGGAAACCTTCTACCTCAGTCGAGTTCAGGTTTCTAGTAGCAATCTCCTTATCTCATAAACTATGTGCCCCCATAGGTCTTTAGCTAGTGGATCCACCTAAAAGCTAACAAACCGTGGTCTTACCTTAGGCAAGTAGGACAACCCTTTTCAGTGTCGGTAACACCGGATTCCATGTTTAGCTCACATGGTCTATGTCGGTTTAGGCTTATTCCCACTATGACAAAATACGAATAAGAACATGGATTATGAACTATGGTTACTCAAGAAACTTTACTTAGCATGGATGGGATTATGGGATCTTATTCATGCATTGCACAAGTATGCTTTGAGGGTTCTTATGGTATGTTTCCATTATGTTATGATGATCTATATGTTGAATATGCTTATGACTTACGCTGTTACACTAATATTCATGATCATCCTTAAACTTGGTAAGGTGCATGCTTTTCAACTAAAATGTCCTTTTTAGCATGTGTTTCAAGGTTTTATGCATGGCTATCATACTTAGTGCATTTTTGTACTAACCTATATTTTTCTATATTTTCCCCAAGTGTAGGGTCCGGTTCTCAAGGTGGTCATCATTGTAGATAGAGCTTGGATTTGTTCATTTCTCCTTGCTTGTGGTGAGTCCTCATGGTTCGAGGACATATAATATCTTTGTAGTTCCTTTTTCTTGTATTTGACTTTCGGATTATGTTGTATGGGCTGTGATCCTATTTGATTCGACTATTGTAATAGATGGCTAATTGAGACAAGTCTAGACTTCCACTTTCCTTTAAGAAAATTTTGGACTTGAAATGCGTTTTTACTCTTTATTTTTCTATGCTTATGTTATGATATGCTAAGTGGCTTACATGGAGACTTTAGGGGTTCTATGTGCCCTTTTACATCTAGGGGGTACCCCTGAGTCGTGACATTTTTTAAAGATATTTTAATCAAATTTTTTGGGGTTTAGGGTATAAGGTTTTTTAGGATCAAGTATTTCCTAGGGGTTTTAGGGTTTCTTAGATCTTAGGGTTTACGGTTTATGGTTTCTTTGGGTTTAGAGTTTAGGGTTTAGGATTTTTTAGGGTTTAGGGTTTTTTAAGGTTTTTAGGGCTCATGGTTTAGGGTTTTTTATAGGGACTTTTAGATGTAGAGGTTTTAAAGTTTATTTTTATGGTTTTTGGATTTTTTTAGGTTTAGGGTTTTTAAAGATTGTTTAGGGTTTAGGGTTTCTTAAGGTTTTTAGGGTTTAGGTTTTAAGATTTCTTAGGGTTTAGGGTTGAGGGTTTTATTTTAGGGTTTTTTAAGGTGTTGGTTTAGGGTTTAGGGTTTTTTTAGGATTAGGGTTTATAAGGTTTTTTTTTAGTGTTTTTCAGTTTTTGGGTTTATTAAGATTTAGGGTTTCTTATGGTTTAGGGTTTAGGGTTTGTTAGGGTTTTTGATTAAGGGTATAGGGTATCTTACGTTTTAGTTGTTTTGGGGGGTATATGGTTTAGAGTTAAGTATTTATTAGGTTTTTTTTAGGGTTTAGGGTTAAGTATTATTAGGGTTTTTAGGTTAAGAGTTTTTAAAGGTTTTTTAGGTTTAGGGTTTCCTAGGGTTTAGGGTTTAGGATTTCTTAGGGTTTCTTGGTATTTAAGGTTTTTTAAAGGTTATTTTAGGGTTTATAGGTTTAGGGTTTTTAAAGATTTCTTAGTGGTTTTTAAGGGTTTAGGGTTTCTTAGGGTTTATAGTTTTGAGTTTCTTAGGGTTTAGGGTTTACGGTTGGTTAGGGTTTAGGGTTTCTTACGGTTTAGGGTTTAGAGTTTCATAGGATTTAGGGTTTCTTAAGTCTATGGATTTAGGGTTTAGGTTTCTTAGGGTTTAGAGTTTCTTAGGATTTCTTAGGGTTTCTTAGTGTTTCTTAGGGTTTAGAGTTTACGGTGTTTAGGGTGGAGAGTTTTTTTAGGGTTTAGGGTTTTTAGGTTATTCTAGGTTTTGGTTTTTCTTAAGGTTAGGGTTTAGGACTTCTTAGGGTTTAGGGTTTCTTAGAGTTTCTTAGGGTTTAGGGTTTCTTAGGTTTCTCAGGGTTTAGGGTTTCTTTGAGTTTGTTAGGGTTTAGGGTTTAGGCTTATTAGGGTTTTGAATTTGGGGTTTAGGGGTCTTTAGTGTTTTTTAAGGGTTTAGGGCTTAGGGATTTTTAAGTTTAGCGTTATTAAAAGATTTTTAAAGGTTTTTAAACGGCCTTTTAAGGTTTTTAGGGTATAGGGTTTAGAGTGTCATAGGGTTTCTTAGGGTTTAGGGTTTCTTAGAGTTTCTTAGGGTTTAGAGTTTAGAATTAGGGTTTTTAAAGGTCTTTTTTTGGGTTTTTTAGGTTTAGTGTTTTGTAAAGGTTTTTTTGGATTTACGGTTTCTTATGGTTTAGGGTTTAGGGTTTTTAAGGGTTTAAGGTTTAGGATTCTTAGGGTTTAGAGTTTAGGGCTTCAGGGTATTTAGGCTTTAGGCTTTAGGGCTTAGCGTTTTTCGTGTTTCTTAAGTTTAGAGCTTTTAGGGTTTAGGGTTTATTAGTGTATAAGTTTTCTTAGTGTATAGTATTTCTTAGGGTTTTTAGGTTTTCTTAGGGTTTAAGGTTTCTTATGGTTTAGAGTTTAGGGTTTAGAGTTTAAGGTTTTTTAGGGTTTAGGATTTTTTAAGGTTTTTTTAGGGTTTTTGGAGTTATTTTTAAGGTTTTAAATGTTTTTTAAGGTTTAGCTTTTAAGATTTCATAGGCTTTAGGGTTTCTTAGGGTTTAGGGTTTTGGGTTTGTTAGGGTTTTTTAGGGTTTTGGTTTTGGGTTTAGGGTTTTAGGGTTTAGGGCTTGGATTTTTTAGGATTGGGGTTTTTAAAGGGTTTATTTTAGTGTATTTTAGGTTTATGGTTTTTTAGGGTTTTGTAACACCCGGAAAACTAGTATACTAAACTAGAGTTTTATGTGAAGGTTTTAGAGTTTGATATGAGGGTTAAAATCGTAAAATGACTTCCCAAACTTAGAATGAAGATTTTAGGGGTTAAACGTCAAGGTACGAATCCCCAAGGACCAACCAAGGGGTCCTTGAGGAGCACCCTAAAAGCAGCCCTAAAACAGTCGCTAGGCAATGACCCACGAAGGGCATCCACGAGCCGTGGATGGACCCACACCCTGTGGGAAGGGGTCGTGGGTCAAGGCCCTTACTACCCCTGATCTTGCAAGCCCTAGTACCCATCCACGAAGGACCAGTACGGTCTGTGGGTCGGGGTCTCGTGGAATTGGGGGCAGTTTTGGTTTTAAGTTTTTGAGTTGGGGGATTAGGGGAAGGTTCTAGAATTAGTTAGTTATTAAGTGGGGTCGTTTTATTAGTAATTAGGCCACCTATATAAAGCTAAAACATCCTTAATTAAAGGATTCCAAATCATTATTTTAGATTCACAAAAGAGACCAATTCCCTCCAAAAATCCTCTCTCTAGAAAGTGAAGAAGAAGAAGAAGAAGAAGAAGAAGAAGAAGAAGAAGAAGAAGAAGAGAAGGAAGCTAGGTCTATTCCTCCATTGTTGCAAGCTATTGTGAGGGACTTATTAAGGTATTTTAGCTCATTCATCTATTGATTCTTCCATCCATAGAGCCCCCTAGATTTCCCCCAAATTATGAAGAAAATCCCGAATCTAAGCTAGGGTTTCTTCCTATATTATGGGTAGTGTTGAGTATGATTTCAATTGAGTGGATAACATTTGTTTATGATCGTTTTAGTATTGAATCATGATATATTGATGATATTAGATGTTTTTCATGGCTAACCCTAGTTTAATTGATGAATTTGAAGAATGTGGGTTTATGCCTTGTGAAGTGAAATTGAAGATTTAGGGTTGATCTTCTAGAATTGATGTCATGTGTAGTAATTGTTCAAGAATAGAAGCATGTTAACATGACTTGAATTAGATTAAAGTATATATGATTGATCATGACTAGTAAAGCTTGAGATTGAGTCTTTATGATAAATTATAACTAGAATTGCTTAAAGATGAAGCTTGTGACTAGAATGTCTTGTGATCTAGATATGTATGATGATAGAATGAAGTAAAACTTTGAGAGTAAGGCTTGTAGTCATGAATGTTGATCGCTAGGGTTTTGAGAGTAAAGCCAATGTGATGAGTTATGTATGCTAAGTCTTTGAGGGTAAAGTCTATATGAGAATAGAAGTCTAATAGGTAGAATTGTGGTGAAAGGCCTATACTCACCTAACCTACCTTATGAATGCTTGAATGTATAAAGTGATAGAATCACCTGAACATGGATTGATTGTCAAGGACATTCTTTCATGAGACATGAATGTTAAGCAAGGCTTAATAGTGAATCTAGGGGTGTATGCTTGACCCCTAGTGGATATTGATAATGAGATGGCGTATCACACAAGGTAGGGTCCGGGATCCAAGTTGAGAGGAGAACCACACCTAGTTGATGTGAGGACTATTCAAGTTAAAGGGGGAACTCTTACATAGTAGAGTGAGGGTTTTCCCAAAGTTAGGTTTCATGAGATGGAAGACTTCACATAGTGGAGTTAGGGTTTCTAGTAGCAATCTCCATATCTAATGAACTAAGACATACTTGAAGAAGTATCTCCAAGATTTCAAAAGCATTAATGGACTTAGACATTCTCAAGGGAGTATCTCATACGGTCCATCTTAATAATGAACCTAGACATGCTTAAAGAAGTATCTCATAGGGTTTAACCTAGTAATGAGCTAAGATGTGCTTAAGGAAGTACCTCATAGTGTTCTAAGGTTTAAAGAGGGGGACTAGTTTCCAACCAAGAAGTATAAGAATGAGGTCCTAAAGGAATACTTAGTGTGGGTAGGATTATGGGGTCTTATTAATGCATTGCACAAGTATGACTTATGGTTACCTAAGAAGTGTTTCTCTTGTATGAAGTATGTTTTGATGGATTGTTGCTATAGTTACCTTCCATGATATGTTTGACTAAAGGTGAGAGATTCTCTTGTCTATGAGAAGTAAACTAAAGACTAGATCAAATATGATAAAGAAGTATGATAGCCTAAAAGTGGTACTTAGCCTAGGTGGGATTATGGGGTCTCATCTATGCATTGCACAAGTATAACTTGAAGGTTACTTATGAAGTTCTCTTATGGGAAGATTCTATTGTTGTGAGAAGTAAGCTAAGGATATGACCATAAGATGGTAAGTATGAATATGATGACCAAATGGGATACTTAGCATGAATGGGATTATGGGGTCTTATTCATGCATTGCACAAGTATGCTTTGAGGTTACTTGAGAAGTAGTTCTCTTATGATATTAAGGACTAAGGGTTGACAAATGATTATATGATGCCTATGTTGGAGACTTTGCTTATGATTATGATATTGTCTCTTATGCTTATAGTTTATGTTTCATGAAGTTTATTCTTACAATTATGGCATATGGCTTATATTGACTAACCCTTATGTTATGCTCTTATGATGTTATGCTAGCTATCATATTTAGTACTTTTGTACTGATGCATACTCTTGCCTACATTCTAATCAAATGTAGGGTTCGGTGATTTGAGGTCCATTCTTGAGGATAGGTTTCTAAGGAGCAAGAAGTTGAAGACTTGGTGAGTCCTCATAGTATCGAGGATAAAGCCACCATTTCCTTTATGTCTTTTCTTTATGTTTGAGACTATTGTATGGGCTGTGTCACAAGAGTTTATTCAAAGTTGTATTAGATGGTTTGAGACAAAGTGTAGTAAGACTTCCGCTTGCTTTTATGAAAGACTTCGATTGTATGGATAAAGTTTTAAAATTTCTGTACTTTTCTATTATCTTATGTTATGATATGCTAAGGGCTTGTATGAGACCCCTTCAGGGTCAAGTACGCCATGTTACATCGAGGGTGTACCCCTGGGTCATGACAAACTTGGTAATCAGAGCAAAAGGTTTAGAATGGTTCTAGGATTGTCTCAAACCGCGTCTAGTTGAGTCTTGTTCATAAATGTGAAGCGCGCCACATTTATGAATAGGAGGCTATTGGATGTTTAGGAAAATTCACTTCTTCATTCTCTAAGTCGTGCTATAGAGCTTATCTCTAGTAGGTCTTTCTCTTAATTCTTGCCCTATGCTTTTCAGGGTATGGCTAGTACAAGGGCAATTATTTTAGGGTTTTTTAAGGTGTGGGGTTTAAGGTTTAGGTTTTTTTAGGATTAGGGTTTTAAGGCTTTTTTTTAGTGTTTTTTAATTTAAGGGTTTATTAGGATTTAGGGTTTCTTTGGGTTTAGGGTATAGGGTTTAGGGTTTGTTAGGGTTTTGGATTAAAGGTATAGGGTTTATTAGGCTTTAGGGTTTCTTAGGTTTTAGGTTTTTTGGGGTTTTAGGGTTTAGGGTTAAGTATTTATTAGGGTTTTTTAGGGTTCAGTGTTTAGGGTTAAGTATTTATTAGGGTTTTTTAGGATAAGATTTTTTAAAGGTTTTTGTAGGGTTTAGGGTTTTAAAATTTTAGGGAATAGGGTTTAGGGTTTAGGATTTCTTGTTATTTAATGTTTTTTAAAGGTTTTTATACGGTTTACAGGTTTAGTGTTTTTAAAGATTTCTTAGGGTTTTAGGGTTTAGGGTTTCTTAGGGTTTCGTATTTAGGATTTCTTAGGGTTTATACTTTTGAGTTTCTTAGGGTTTAGGGTTCCTTAAGGCTATGGATTTAGGGTTCCTTAAGGTTATGGATTTAGGGTTCCTTAAGGCTATGGATTTAGGGTTAAGGTTTCTTAGGGTTTAGAGTTTCTTAGGATTTCTTAGGGTTTAGGGTGTTTTAGTGTTTCTTAGGGTTTAAGTTACGGTTTTTAGGGTTTAGGGTTTTTTTAGGGTTTAGAGTTTTTAGGTTTTTCTAGGTTTTGGTTTTTTTAAGCTTAGGGGTGAGGATTTCTTAGGGTTTCGGGTTTCTTATAGTTTCATAGGGTTTAGGGTCTCTTTGGTATCACAGGGTTTAGAGTTTCTTAGGGTTTAGGGTTTAGGCTTCTTAGGGTTTAGAATTTAGGGTGTAGGGTTTTTTAAGGGTTTAGGGTTTTTTAAGTTTAGGGTTATTAAAAGGGTTTTTAAAGGTTTTTAAACGGGCTTTTAATGTTTTTTGGGTATAGGGTTTAGAGCGTCTTAGGGTTTCATAGGGTTAAGGGTTTCTTAGAGTTTCTTAGGGTTTTGAGTTTAGAGTTAAGGGTTTTTTAAGTTTTTTTTAAGGGTTTTTTAGGTTTAGTGTTTTGTAAACGTTTTTTAGGATGTAGGGTTTCTTATGGTTTAGGGTTTAGGGTTTCATAGAATTTAGGGTTTAGGGTTTAAGGTTTAGGATTCTCAGGGTTTAGAGTTTAGGGCTTTAGGCTTTACGGCTTAAGGTTTTTCATGTTTTTTTACGTTTAGGGTTTTTAGGGTTTAGGATTTATTAGTGTATAAGGTTTCTTAGGGTTTAGTATTTCTTAGAGCTTTTAGGTTTTCTTAAGGTTTAAGGTTTCTTATGGTTTAGAGTTTAGGGTTTAGGGTTTTTTAAGGTTTTTTAGGGTTTAGGATTTAGGGATTTTATATGGTTTTTAAGGTTTTTTAGGGGTTTTGGAGTTATTTTTAAGGTTTTTAAGGTTTTTTAAGGTTTAGCTTTTAACATTTCATAGGCTTTCGGATTTCTTAGGGTTTAGGGTTTTGGGTTTCTTAGGGTTTTTTAGGGTTGACGGTTTTTTTCGGGTTTAGGGTTTTTAGGGTTAAGGGCTTGGGTTTTTTAGGATTGGGGTTTTTAAAGGGTTTCTTTTAGTGTATTTTAGGTTTATGGTTTTCTTGGGTTTAGGGTTTATTAGGATATAGGGTTTCTTAGGGTTTAGGTTTTTTTTTGATTTTGGGTTTAGGGTTTCTTAGGATCTAGGGTTTTAGGATTCTTAGAGTTTAGGGTTTAGAGTTTCTTAAGGTTTAGGGTTTTTTAGGGTTTATGTTTTAGGACTTAGTATCTTTTAGGGATTTTTTAGATTTAGAGTTTTTAAAGGTTTTTTAGGGGTTTTTTGGTTTAGGTTTTTCAGGGTTTTTTTTAGGGTTAGAGTTTCTAAGGGTTTCTTAGGATTTAGGGTTAAGGATTTCTTAGTGTTTAGGGCTTAAGGTTTAAGGTTTAAGGTTTAAGTTATTTTGGGTTTTTTTAGGTTTAGTGTTTTTAAAGGTTTTTTAGGGTTTTAGGTTTAGGGTTTTTAAGGGTTTTCAGGGTTTAGAATTTCTAAGGGTTTTCAGGGTTTAGAATTTCTAAGGGTTTAGGGTTTCTTAGATTTTAGGGTTTCTTAGGGTTTAGGATTTTTTTGGGTTTGGGGATTTTTAGGATTTCTTAGGGTTTAGGGTTTCTAAATTTTTTTTAGGGTTTTTTAGGGTTTACGGATTTTTAGAGTTTACGATGTCTTAGGGATTCTTAGAGTTTATTGTTTAGGGTTTCTTAGGGTTTATGGTATAGGGTTTCTTAGGGTTTAAGTTTTATGGTTTCTTAGGATTTAGGGTTTCTTAGGTTATATGGTTTAGGGTTTCTTAGGGTTTAAGTTTTATGGTTTCTTAGGATTTAGGGTTACCTGGGGTTTAGTTTTTCTTAGGATTTATGGTTTTATATGATTTAGGGTTTAGGGATTAGGGGTTTTTAGGGTTCTTTAGGTTTAGGGTTAGATTTTTTTAGGGTTTATGGTTTTTTAGGATTTAGGTTTGAGGGATTATATATGGGTTTTTAGGGTTTTTTAGGTTTAGTGTTTTTAAGGGTTTTTTCAGGTTTAGGAATTTTAAGGTTTTTTAGGGTTTAGGGTTTCTTAGGGTTTTTATGGTTTATGGTTCTTTAGGGTTTAAGGTTTCTTAGTGTTTAGAGTTTCTAAGGATTTCTTAGGGTTTAAGGTTTCTTAGGGATTCTTTGGGTTTCTTAGGGTTTCTTAGGGTTGAGGATTTTTTAAGCTTTAAGAATTTTTGGGGTTTTTAGGTTTAGGGTTTTTAAAGGTTTTTAAAGGTTTTTAGAGTTTTTTTAGATTTTATTAGGGTTTAGGGTTTCTTAGGTTTTAGCATTTAGAGTTTAGGTTTTTTAGGGTTTAAAGTTTAGGGTTTAGGGTTTTATATAGGGATTATAGTGGTTTTTATCAAATTTTAGGGTTTTGAGTTTCTTAGGGTCTACGGTCTAGGGTCTAGGGTTTCTTCAGATTTAGTGTAAATAGGATTTAGGGTTTCTTAAGGTTTAGAGTTTAGAGTTTCTTATGGTTTAGGGTTAAGGGGTTTTAGGTATTTTTTAGGGATTTAGGGCTTATAGTTTTTAGGGGTTTTAATTGCCTTTAGCGATTTTAAGGTTTAGGGTTTCTTAGGGTTTAGGGTTTCTTAGTGTTTTGGGATTTTTTAAAGGTTTTTTTAGGGTTTAGGATTTCTTAGGGCTTAGGATTTCATAGGGTTTAGTGTTTATGGTTTAGAGTTTCTTAGGGTTTAGGTTTTAAGGTTTCTTAGGTATTAGGATTTCATAGGGTTTTGGTTTCTTAGGGTTTAGGGGTTTTAAATGGTTTTTTATGGATTTTTAGGTTTTAGGGTTTTTAAAGGGTTTTTATGGTTTTTTAGGGTTTAGAGTTTTTTTAGGGTTTAGGGTTTTAAAGTTTTTTTAGTGTTTTTTAGGTTTAGGGATTTTTCTTGGTTTTTTAAGGTTTAGAGTTTCTTAGGGTTTAAGGTTTCTTAGAGTTTTTTAGGGTTTAGGGTTAGAGTTTCTTTGGGTTTAGGGTTTCTTAGGGTTTAGTGTAATTTCTTAGGGTTTATGCTTTCTTAGGAGTTTTAGGGTTTCTTAGGGTTTGAGGTTTAGGGTTTAGGGTTTCTTAGGGTTTAGAGCTTTGAATTTTTTAAAGGTTTTTACGGTTTAGCATTTAGGGTTTTTTAGTTTTAAGGATTTTTATATTTTTTTTTAGATTTTTTGGGGGTTTTAGGGCCTTTTAAGGTTTTTAGCTTTATATTTTTAAAAGGTATTTTAGGGTTTAGGGTTTAGGATTTCTCAGGATTTCTTAGGGTTTAGGGTTTTTGGATTTCTTAAGGTTTCTTAGGGTTTAGGGTTAGGGTGTTTTTAGGGTTTAGAGCTTAGGGATTTTTTGGTTTACATTTTTTACATTTTTTTTAGGGTTTTTAAAAGTTTTTTAGGGTTTTTTTGGTTTAGGGTTTTTAAAAGGTTTTTAGAGTTAAGGGTTTCTTTTTTTTTAGAGTTTAGGGATTCCTCGGGTTTAGGGTTTAGGGCTTTTTAGGGTTTAAGGTGTAGAGCTTTTTAGGGTGTAGGGTTTTAGGGCTTAGGTTTTTTATAGGGTTTTAATGTTTTTTAGGGTTTTTAAAGGTTTTTTAGGTTTATGATTTTGAAAGGTTTTTAGGGTTTTTTAGGGTTTAGGGTTTCTTAGAGTTTAAGGTTTAGGTCTTAGGGTTTCTTAGGGATTAGGGTTTTATATGATTTTTTTTATTTATAGGGTTTTTAAATGTTTCTTAGGACTGTTGAGGTTTAGGATTTTTTTTAAAGATTATTTAGGGTTTAGGGATTCTAGGATCTAAGGTTTAGAGTTTCTTCGGGTTTAGGGTTTCATAGGTTTAGAGTTTAGGGTTTCTTAGGGATGTTAAGGTTTCTTAGGGTGTAAGGTTTAGGATTTAGGTTTCTTAGGGTTTATAATTTAGTTTTAAGGACTTTTTAGATTTTTTTTTAAGATTTAAGGTTTTTATGGGTTTTTGGGCTTTAGGGTTTCTTATGGTTTAGGTTTAAGGGCTTGGGCTTTCTTAGGGTTAAGGGTTTTTTTAAATTATTTTTTAGGGTTTCTTAGGTTTTAGGATTTTTAAAGGTGTTTTTAGGGTTTTTTTTAAAAAGGATTTTAGGGTTTTTTAGGATTTAGGGTTTCTTAGAATTTAGGGTTTAGAGTTTCTTCAGATTTCTTAGGATTTTTTTAGAGTTTATGGTTTTGTAGGGATTTTTACGGTTTTGGGTTTATGGCTTAGGTTTTTTAGGGTGTTTTAGGTGTAGGGGTTTTATATTTTTTTTTGTGTTTTTTTAGGATTTATGGTTTAGGTTTTTTTCCAGGTTTTTTTTAGGTTTAGGGTTTGTTATGGATTAGGGTTTAGGGTTTATTAGGGTTTAGGGTTTAATGTTTCTTAAAGTTTAGGTTTCTAAGGGTTTATAGTTTAGGGTTTAGGTGTTTTTAGGGTGTAGGGCTTTGTTTATCGGGTTCTTAAAAGTTTATTTTAGGGTTTTGTAAAGATGTTTTTAAGGGTTTCAAATTTTTTAGGGTTTAAGGTATAAGGTTTCATAGGATTAAGTATTTCCTAGGGTTTTTAGGTTTCTTAGGACTTAGGGTTTACGGATTCTTTGGGTTTAGAGTTTAGGGTTCAGGATTTTTTAGGGTTTAGGGTTTTTTAAGGTTTTTAGGGCTTATGGTTTAGGGTTTTTATTGGGACTTTTAGATTTAGGGGTTTTAAAGTTTTTTTTAGGGTTTTTGGGTTTTTTAAGGGTTTTTAGGTTTAGGGTTTTTAAAGGTTTTTTAGGGTTTAAGGTTTCTTATGGATTTAGGGTTTCAGTTTTCAGATTTCTTAGGGTTTAAGGTTTCTTAGGGTTGAGGGTTTTTGGTTTGTTAGTGTTTATGGTTTTATTTTAGGATTTTTGTCACGACCCAGACCGTTGTGATTGGCACCCACACTAACCCTCCGGTGGGAGAACCATTACTACTAACTAACTAATCCCAAAACTAAACATTTAAAGATACGGAAGCAGGTTTAAATGCAGAATTTATGTAGAGTTCCCATAAACTCCAAAGGTTTAAATAAAACTAACCAAACTAATGCGGAAGAACAACCCCTAGAACCTGAAAGTCATTGTACCAAAACTCTGATTAACTACCAAGTCTAAGAAAAGATGGTGCATCCCCGAAAACTAAACAAAACACCCTAAAGAAATAGTCCTAGTCCGAAAAAAGTGGACTTAAACAAGAAAGATCCATGGCAGCCTGAAAGAGCTGGCTCGCCCTTGAATCCGGTCACGCTCAATAGTCACCTAGCTGAGGTCTGTTAGTAGCGGCCTGAAGATGCCCTGTACTCAACAAGGAAAGAGCAAGTGCAGTATCAGGACACAACCACAGTGTACTGGTAGGATCACGCGGCTATTCCAGTAAGTGAACATACATAAGCAGTTACAACATAGTAAACACGCATATACCGAACATATACAATATCAATTATCATTTCATGAGCAATGTTCAATTCCACATTCTCTATACAAGTATATATGACAAGTTAATGGTCCTCTCATGGAACCTAATTCAACGGTCCTCTCATGGAACCCATACCCAAACTGTTAGTGTGTCAGATCGTGACACCCGATCCAAGTTAGTGTGTCGGTACGTGACATCCGATCTAATATGTATATCGGTACGTGACATAAGATCCCAGTTAGTGTATCGGAACGTGACACCTGATCCAATATGTATGTCAGTACATGACATTCGATCCCAGTTAGTGTGTCGGAACGTGACACCCGATCCATTCAACATGCCACAATCACAATCACAATGTACATTCTCATAATCATACAATCAAGTGTTGATTCATGGCTTACAATCATTCATTCATAATCATTTACATTAGGTGTGATCAATAGTGCAACATTTGCATACATACATGCATTACAATGAAGCAAATACTAACATACATCACACAAACATGAAATCAAACTATTACCTACCTCGAAACCAAGCTTGAATCCTCCTAGAATACTCGATTCTTCCCTTTCCGGATTTGTTCCGCTTGTTATAGGTGTACAAACAATTACTATATGCAAGGATCAATAATTTAAGGTGTAATTATTCGAATTATAACAAACCCAATAACCCTAGACCAACCCCATGATCCCAATACCCAACTTAGGGCTTTTTCCACCATTAACTATGGCATACCCCAACCCAAGGTGAGGCGGACAAGTACCATATGAATACAAGCTTTACAAGTGACCTATGATGAGAAAGTGAACTACTATGCAGATATATTTACTAATGATAAACTATATATACAACCCATGTCGACTAGCTATACCGATACATGTGACAAGTTAAACTATGAGTACAGATGGAGTACAGATGATAGTTTTACAATGTCTACAAAGCCTCTACTGAATCCATGACTGTACCACTATGAAAATACACATAGTAAAGACTCGGCAAAGCCCTGAATCAATCTGGAGCTCACCAACAACCGTTGAGTATCATGTTCTTCTATTGGGGAGATCTACTAGTTGGGTACATGTACCTGCAGCATGAAATGCAGCATCCCCAATAAGGGACATCAGTACGAATGAATGTACTGAATATGTAAGGCATAATACAACCATATGTAAAATTAGAGCTCAAGTGAAACAAAATACAAATAGATAAGGATTTGAGACCACCTTTGCTTATACTTGTGGAATACTATATGTTACATGATTTTATTTACTTTTCTGTGCGTTATAATCTTTATGAGACATATGATACAAATGACCAGCTAATCAGTGGTAGAAGAGGATGACCCATGCTAGGCATTTTTAACCCCTGGGATGCTATTCTCATAATTCCACAAATTGGGATCGGCCCATGCTAGGCTTTCGCCCCTGAGCTGCCACCCTTCTATACCAATTGGGATCGGCCCATGCTAGGCTTTCATCCCTGAGCTGCCACCCTTCTATACCAATTGGGATCGATCCTTGCTAGGCATTTTCCCCTGGGCTGCCACCCATAATTATAAAGATTGCTTCACTTAGATTCTTTAATCTTTGAGATTGTTGTTTTGATGTTCATAACTCTTTTGAGATTGTTCTTTTGATGATCATAACTCTTTTGAGATTGCTGTTTTGGTGGTCATAATCATTGTTGAGATTTGGAACTATGAACCGGTAGTAGAAAACATATGAATATTGACTTATGATAATAACAATGACATGGGAAGCAAATGTGACACCAACGTAATACTTAGGAGCTTATATGACTCAGTAAGCATTTTGACATCTCAAATTGAAGCACATATCAAGTGAAGACATTTAACATTCAGCCAAGAGATTTGAACTCTATATGATAGCCAAATACTCACTAACTAATATCAAATACAAGGTAAACATGAACGTGGAACCAAGGGAGAACGTGGGCAGATTCAACTTAAGGACGGATACATATTCCAAGTAAGTACATATAAAATGTACAATAGAGAAAGTAGGGATCTTGTGAGGTAACATTATAGTCTAACACAATGGGAGTAATGACCAATAAAGGGAACATATGAACATGTGAAAAGATGACATATATGATGGAATAGACAATTCAAGAAAGTTGGCAAGATATGGGAAGATTGTATATCCAACATATAACCATATGTAGCATGTGTAATCTAGGATCATTTTGATTTATATAAGGAGAATATGTGCCAAGGGTACTTTGATGATGAAACAAGTTTAAACCTTGCATGCTAATACTTGGTAGAGTAAGCACGTACATTTAGT
The DNA here is from genome assembly GCA_029582245.1 of Solanum etuberosum. Taxonomy (NCBI): domain Eukaryota; kingdom Viridiplantae; phylum Streptophyta; class Magnoliopsida; order Solanales; family Solanaceae; genus Solanum; species Solanum etuberosum. Next base: position 35,790 of record JAJONR010000189.1, read on the forward strand.
AATAAACTCATATTAGAGTAGTCACTTTAATGCTCTAGGGAGTAGGAACTGCAAGTATGGATCATTCACTGCCAAGGGCACTTAGAAAGCTTACTTTGTAATACAAGTGTTGGATTCATGCCAAAGAAATAGGAAATCGAATAGCCTTACATACCTTGCTATACAATTCAGAAGTATGACTTAAACTGCTTCTCTTCAGATTACTAATCTACAGTAAAATAAGTTGTAAGACTAGTATTACTAGCTAACCAACCAATATGAGCTACTTAATCTCACCAAAATAGCAACCAAGCAGTAAGCATGCAATTTATCTAGCCATTTTTTTTGCTTCCCTTTCCCTTTAACTGCATCTATATACTATAAAACCTTCATATTAGGTCCTCTCTAAAACTCCCTACAATATTTAAGTCCTTTAACGTCTCCATAAATTCTCCACACATCCAGTCACATCCCTTATCATAACATACATAAAACAGTCCTTAAACATAATAATGTAACATAAGCAATATTAATCTCGGTTTCTGATCAGCAACACTTGAAGAGCTAACATTACTCTTATGATGCTCAAATGAGCTGATAATTGAATTTAAAGGGGACTCCCCTCCATGGTTGTCCCAACATGTACTAACCACCAGAACATCCTCACCAATAATTCACCATGTAGAAGGAACAATTTCCAACTCACTAACACATACCAAATGTCCTAACAAACTCAAGAACAAGAGGGAGAAAATTGCAGTAGCTTACCTTGCTGGAAAAAACTACCACTTGCTAAGACTTGGATTCTTCAAGGTAAAGGTTGTCCTCCTCAACTTGTCTTAACTTATATCTTCCAATAGATTTAACTCCCTAATATTCAAGAACCCTAATAGTATTTAATGGCTGTTGTATGAAGCTAAGAGAGAGAAGAGAGAAAGCTCTAGAAATCAGATTTTTGTTAAAGTAAAATATAGTTGGAAAATGATTATATCAATCCCTTTTAAAGGGACCTGCTTTGGCCGACTTTCTCACTCATTTTGGGTCATAATTTATCAAGTAGGTGATCCACCTACTTGGACTTTACACTTGGGCCTTGGCTGTCCATTTTCCCCTTATTCTTCTAATCAACTTGGGCCCGTTTAATGCAAGTATGTGGTAGTGTACTTGGCCCAATAACATGGTCAAAAGAGTCTTAGTAGGTGATGCACCTACTTGGTCCTTTGGGCTGGTCAATAAGTCAAAGTAGGTGATGCACCTACTTGTCACCTACTAGCTTAGTTAAGTCAAGCAAGCACCTCAATATTTTATTCCATTACTAGACCTTAATACCTTTAACTTAACTTAAAACTTATATACACTATGTCACCTTAAACTTTAGACTCAAATACCACCTTATGATCTCAAGTTTAAATACTTCCATCGACGTTAACTTAATCAGGTCGCATCAAAATCTACAGACAGTTTACTTTAAACCTATTCTATTGTCACTAGTCGCATAAGAAATCGAGTCCATAACTATACCACAAGGCAATTTATAAGCGTCATATAAATAGAACTAGTACACGTAGAATACGGGGTGTTAAAAACTTCAGATCAAAACCTTCCCCCAATAATAATTACATAAGAATCTAAGTTTTACGGATCGAAATACGGATTAAGGGAGTAAAATCCTTACCTTTAACACCAAAAGTCATGGAAAACTGCCAAGAAATCGCCTGGGGTCGTCTCCTAACTCTTAAGAATGAAATTTACAGAATAATGACATTTTTGGGGTTTATTTCCGACTTAAGTCACGTCTGCCCCGCTGTGGCGGACCTCATCTCGCTATAACGGCCCCGCCCTGGCGGCTTGCACTAAAACAGAGAGTCAAATTTAGAGTTTCAAACCCCCATTTCACAACACACCTTCAACCCATGACATTCAAAAATTACTCGTTCACGCTAAGATCAGTTTTGGGAGTTCTACTCACCCGAATTCGATTCCGTAAAGTCATAAGGGTTCCTTAACATCTTATCTATCTACTCATGTGATCAAATTCATAATTAGATCTCTCATTCATTACCATATTTCCATAGACCTCACTGACTCAGATTTCATCTAAATCTGGACTAGGCTAAGAATTTCTAAGTTACTACTCAAAAGTTTTCTGGCCCCAATTCTTTCCCCATTGGCTTTTCCCTAACGACGGAATAGGATCGTTACAGTTTTTAAGGTGTGGGGTTTAGTGATGTAATTCTCACCACGAATTACGATTAAAAATTCGGAAAGAAAAGACAAGAAATAAAGATAGAAGAAGAGATACAAGAGAAGGAACAATTGGCAACTAAAGGATGTATTAAATCCTAAAACCTCAAATTACAATCCCTAAACAAGCACCTAATAAAGACAAATAGATTGACACAAGAAAAGGAAATCAAAAGCAGCCTAAAGGTATATTTAACCTAAAGACCTCAATCGATTAATCCGAATCAAGCACCAAATCTCTTATGAAGACCTCAAGGAAATTAAATCTCCAAGCAACCCCTGTTTCTAAACAAAGTTCAACGAAAGCTTTACCAAGCTCTCAAGTCTCTCAAAGGAGATACAATTCATCAATCATTCATTTTCAAAATAGTCTACCTAAAATGAACCCTCAACTGCCTATTTATAGTTTAAGGCTATTACATCTTAAAAGGGCCCAAAAGTGACCCAAATAACCAATGGGCGAGCTAAGTCAGGCTCGCCCTATCCACTTGGCGACTCGCCCATTGGGTCAGCGAGGGATCCTGCTCCAATCTTGGTTTTGGAACTTTGGGCGAGCTGGGATCATCGCCCAAGCCTTTGGGCAATCCGTCGATTGGTCTTGGCTCGCCAAAAGGGCAGTGTTGTCCACTTTCTTCCATTCACTTACCCAAGCTATCTTCCATGCATGTGAACCTCTCCTTGTCATCAATACAAGCTCAAGAACCTCCATCCTGGTGAGCAATTCTTCAATACATTGAAGTTCCCAAACTTGGCTATGCGTGAAAGGTCTTGAGGCAATCTGAATTGCATCATTCTCCCCTTCTTGAAAAGGATTCTTCCTCGAATCCAAAACTTGTAAAACCATAGGAAAAGCAAATAACAACAAGATCCTCATGGCATGAGGGTTAGCGTTATCAATAACTATTCTATCACCATGCCAAGGATGCACAAACTTAACATATAACCAATCATCAAAATGATCAACAAAGGGCTTGTAACCCATCAAAGCAATAGATACTTGGCTACTTAAGAAACTTTGACAAAGGGGTAGAGCGAAGGAACCAATACACTTAAACAACCTCATATGTAAGCCCTCATTGGTTCCACATTCATACAAGCACAAGACCTCCCTTATGTCAAGCAGCATATGAATACTGTCATACTTAAGTGCCAAGGCATAAACAATGTTAACCCAAATTAAGGTTCCATCCAATGCACTATCTAGCTTCAAGAATGTAGTTATTCCCAACTCAGGAGTAGGGTCAAGTACACAATTATTCCCCAAGCACATTGGTAAACATCCCTCATTCAAGCACATAGGCTCAAGTAATAACACCAAGTAAGAATCATAAGAATGAAAGGAAGTGTTACTACCATACTCATCACAAATTATACCAACACCGGGGTCAAATGGGAAGGGAATATATAATATCGAGTCAAGAAGACTCCCATTTTCCCTATTGATACTACTATTAACATAAAAGAAGCTACCCACACAAGCATGAGTATCATCATATGCAAATAGATAATAGAGAAAGGTGGCATGCACACTAGGGACATCTAAGGTGTTCTCATATGCAAGATAACAACTATGTTACAAGAAGGAACACACAAAGACTTCATGGCAAATTTAAAATAAACTTCACCTTCTTTCAACAAGGAACTCCTAACCCCAATAAAATGTATGATCAACAAGATCATACTCAAAGCAAGAGTAAGGAAATGGGTTTAGGAAACTACTCTTCCCCATACACAATGTAGGCTCCTTAAGTGGATTGTAAACCCTCAAGAAGGAAGTTCAATCATAGGGAAATGTGTCAACAGATCTATCCAAATGATACTTGTCATCTTGACCAAGCATCACTACACAGGTGCCGCAATTCAATTCACTACCGGGGTCAAATGGGAAGGAATTCCATGAACTATAATTAAGTACTCCCCCTTTTGCCCGATTGGCACTCTTATCTTCTAACAACATACTCCACTCAAAAGCGTGAGCATCATCATATGTAAACAAGTAATAGAGAAAGGTGTCTCACAAATCAACTTCCTCTAAGGTGTTTTCATAGGTATGACTACTAATAGGCTCAAAATCATGGGTCATACCATTAAGAATTAAAACACAGCAAGAAGAAGAGGTAATGGGAAAACAAATACCACATTCCTCCTCATCACAATCCTTCCCCACAAGAGTACTCTCATCTTCTAAGAAGAGATTTCCATCTTTGGGAGGAAAAGCTTCACACCATAGTGGGTTACTATAAATAGTATAACTATCAAGAACTACACTACTCTCATGATTCACACCACTAGGTACATCACTAGGAGTGATTTCATCATCTTCAAATAAGATATTGTACTTAAAGAGGGCATGATAAAACATCATGGGAGAATTAAAACATGCAAGTTCACCCTCAAAAAGACACATATCATTTTTCGAAGCATTTTCAAGCACATGATCTCTATGAGCAAAGCAAGCAATCAGATCTTCCACAAAAGATAAGCTCAAAGAGTCACTCCTATTCAAATGATCAACATTATCATTAGTATCACCAAATTGAGGTTCCTTAATCACATCAAAAGATCCCTCAATTGGTGAACTACACTCAAATGCAAGTTAATCAACACAATTATCTTATGATAATGAACTGTCACTCAAAGCACGGGTGTCAACACTAGGTGGACACAAATCGATCTTACTAGAAGAATCAATTCATTCATCAATATGATCAACTGGTGTATCCACACTCTCAACATGTACATTATCAACACATGGTAAAGAAACATTAGGCTCACTTAAAGACAAGCTATCACTTACACTTTGTTCATTTGCAATTGTAAAAGTGTTAAGTTGAGCTATTGTACCTTGACGCTCTCCAGAAAGATCTTCTTTACCTTGGAATGACACTCCCTTAGGAATGTTGGGACTTCCCAAAAGTTCATCCATCACACCTTCAATTGTAGGCTCTTTGTTGGGAACTCGTGTTCCTCCATTTGTCATGCTGGTACGTACATAAGAATCCTTACAAAGTGAGGGATGAACAAAAATGTTAGATTGAGATTGTGGCAACCCTCTCACTTCACTCCACTCAACCTCTCCTTTTTCCACTCTAAGGTTGCCACCTTGCTCTCCCTTACTCCTCTCAATCTTTTGTCTCTCATTTTTCACATTAGGAGGAGGGAATAGATGTGTTCCCCATTGATCCACAACATACTTGGACCATTTTTGCTCGTTTGGAACCCTATGTTCGTTAAACCAATTATCTCCCAAGTATAAGTGACAACAGTCCATGGGAATTATATCACACCAAACCTCCTCATAGTATTCACCGCGTTTGAAAGAGACCTTTACCACTTTGGTAACCTTACATCCCTCCATGGTGTATGGATAATGCCTTGATAGTCGAGGTAGTCTCTAATAGGCTACCATAGATGGAGTGATGTAGTTTTGATTGTACCAATCATCGATGACAAGATCAAACCCCAAAGCTCCACAAATGTCAAGCTTCATCCTAAGAACTTGTCTTCTCGGGTCAACATTATAAAGCTTTGTGTACCCCCTGGCACATACTTGAACCTCATCAGCCCTTTCAATTATTTCCATGTCAAAGGGTTGGCATTTCCTTTGAGTGTTCAACGCCATCCCGCCTGTCGCCACCAACTCATTGCAAGACCTTTAAAGCGTACAAGGGCATACATGGATTGCTCAATATCTCCCAAATCAGGGTTTTGGAAATTCCCCTCACATTGCCACTCCCAATCAAGATACGCCTCGGGATCACACTTCCCTTCAAAGATAGGAAGACTAACCCTTTTGGTACCAAGACCCCTAATACATCTCCCATATCTTTCTTGGTTCCTATAACCCAAAAAGTGTACATTAACATGAAAAGTGTAGCATATAGTATCCTTAGACATTAGAGATGCACATTCTCTTCTTCCCATCGGATGACTTTGACTTGAACTAGTGTAACCATACACACCGCTTCGACTAGGGTGAGGATTACCACAAGATAAAGAATATGAATCTTCACAAGTCTTAGGGGCATGCTCCTCATAATTCTTATATAAGAGAGTATTATACCTCACCTCACCTTCATCCTTAGAGTGGGAAGTGTAATATGTTCCGGCATCATCATAGGAACCATATTCACTTTCGGAGTGGGAGAAGATCTCTCACATGCTCCATCATCATCATAGGAGCCATCACAAGGTTCTTCGTACTCTCCATTTTTAGCATAAGAGCAATGTTCACCATTTTCCTCATATTCTCCTCCAGAATAGCAGCTCTTATTCCCATTCGGCTCTTGATCATGGCTATGATCATAGCCTCCATAATCACCATCATACTCATATCCATAGCCCCTATCACTACAATCATAGTCTCCCATATCATAGTCACATGAGTCCGAGGCTATTGATGACATGCTTCCTTATAACTCCTTTGTACCTACAAAATGAGCAAACAAGGTTAGTAGCAAAAGCTCCTCACCAATACTCGAATTTTCTCACCTTTGAATACCTCACAAATTGGTTTGGCTAATATTGAACCTTGCTTCAATCCGGTGGTACACAAGTGTCAATTAAGCTCTTGGTCCGAATAGATTCTGGTTTCAAGAAGGACGAACGACTCAATTAAAACAAACGGACTAGAATCAAGAAGTTAACTACGAAGTAAAACTAAAAAAACACACAAAGAAAGCACAAGAAAGAAAATGGACACAAGACTAATCAACAACTAAGTAAGGATATTTACTAGTTGAAAATTAGTTTTTAGAATCAAAGAAGTGAGTAGGAATCAAGGCAAATGAAACTAGGAAGTTAAAACATGAGATTGGTCATAAAATGAAGCTCGAGTGTCAAAACTTAAACTTTTTAAAAAAAAATTGAAGTTCACATCGCCAACTTACTCCTTGTAGCTCGCCGAATCAGTTCGGCGAGTCATCGAAGTTTCCTCAGCTCGCCGAGATTTCCAGAGTCTCAAGTTTAATTGGCGAGCTCAGCTCTTATTTGGCGAATCACCGAGTCTGCTTTGTAAACATGATTTAGATCGCCTAATGGACTTTCCTGCACACTTTCAGCCTCCGATTTTGACCTTCTTGTAATTCCTTGAGCTAGTACTTGCCCCCTTTGGTAAATTCTCTTTTGTACCAACACAAGTACTCTTTCCTTTTCTCTTCCTTTTGGATCAAACACCTTTTTGGAAGATTCCTTCTTCTTGAAGATTTGAATGTTCTTCAAGAATACTATGAACACGATGAAGACCCAAAATAAAACCCTCAACGATTTTAACTCAGAATTTCATGAAATTTGAGATACAAGCTCCCCTTGATATAGGAAGCAAACCCCAATACTTTTTATCTTCCAATTCCTTGCCAAAATCTTCTAATTTCAAAATCCATTTCCTTCTTTCTTCAAGTCATGAAGAACACCATGAACATGAAGAACACCAAATTTTCAAACCCAATGGATTTCCAATCTGTTTTCACCCAAATTTCAGCTATGAACTCCTAAGGATATAGAGAACAAACCCCAATACCCAAGAGTCTCCAATTTAACCCAAATCTGAAAACGCACTTGAAGTTCTTCAAGCTTCTTCAATCAACAATGGTGGATTCTTCAATCATACTCCAAACTTCACCAATCTCAGATTTAGACTCAAGTAAAGTTAGAGAACACTAATCTAACCTTAAAAACTTCAAACAAGACTCAAATCAACAAAATATTTTTGGGGTTTTCTTGAAAAACGTTTTTGACCTTTTTTTTTGTAACAACCAAAGAGTAGAATTCGTAGGAACGATTCTAAGCCTTGCTCTGATACCAAATGATGTAATTCTCACCACGAATTATGAATAAAAATGCAAAAATCAAAGACAAGAAATAAATATAGAAGAAGAGAAACAAGAGAAGGAACAATTAACAACTAACGAATGTATTAAATCCTAAAACCTCCAATTACAATCCCTAAACAAGCACCTAATCAGGATAAATAGATTGACACAAGAAAAGGAAATCAAAAGAAACTTAAAGGTATATTAAACCTAAAGACCTCAATCGATTAATCCGAATCAAGCACCGAATCTCTTACGAAGACCTCAAGGAAATTGAATCTCCAAGCAACCCCCGTTTCTAAACAAAGTTCAACAAAAGCTTTACCAAGCTCTAAAGTCTCTTAAAGGAGATCCAATTCATCAATCATTCATTTTCAAAATAGTCTACCTAAAATGAACCCTCAACTGCCTATTTATAGTTTTAGGCTATTACATCTTAAAGGGGCCCAAAAGTGACCCGAAATGACCAATGGGCGAGCTAAGTCAGGCTCGCCCAATCCACTTGGCGACTCGCCCATTGGGTCGGGGAGGGATCCTGCTCCAAGCTTGGTTCTGGAACTTTGGGTGAGCTGGGGTCATCGCCCAAGCCTTTGGGCGATCCGCCGATTGGTCTTGACTCGCCAAAAGGGCAGTGTTGTCCACTTTCTTCCGTTCACTTCCCCAAGATATCTTCCATGCATGTGAACCTCTCCTTGTCATCAATACAAGCTGAAGAATCTCCATCCTGGTGAACAATTCTTCAATACATTGAAGTTCCCAAACTTGGCTACGAGTGAAAGGTCTTGAGGCAATCTAAATTGCATCATTTAGGGTTTAGGTTTTTTTAGGATTAGGGTTTTTAAGGGTTTTTTTTAGTGTTTTTTAGTTTTAGGGTTTATTAGGATTTAGGGTTTCTTAGGGTTTAGGTTTTCTTTGGGTTTAGGGTTTAGGGTTTGTTAGGATTTTGGATTAAGGGTATAGGGTTTATTAGGGTTTTGGGTATCTTAGATTTTAGGTTTTTTGGGGAATTTAGGGTTTAGGGTTAAGTATTTATTAGGGTTTTTTAGGGTTTAGGGTTTAGTGTTAAGTATTTATTAAGGTTTTTTAGGTCAACTGTTTTTAAAGGATTCTTAGGTTTAGGGTTTTAAGATTTTTAGGGTTTATGGTTTCTAAGGGTTTAGGGTTTCTAAGGGTTTCTTACTGTTTAGGGCTTAGGGTTTCTTAGTGTTTAGGGCTTAGGGCTTAAGGTTTAGGGTTTAGAGTTTATTAGGACTTTTATGGTTTTTAGGGTTTTTTTAAATGTTTTTGTAGGGTTTAGGGTTTCTTAGCTTTTAGGAAATAGGGTTTAGGGTTTCTTAGGGATTAGGGTTTAGGATGTCTTAGGGTTTCTTATTATTTAAGGTTTTTTTAGGGTTTATAAATTTAGGGGTTTTAGAGATTTCTTAAGGTTTTTTTTTTGGGTTTAGGGTTTCTTAGGGTTTGTGATTTGTTAGAGTTTAGTATTTAGGATTTCTTAGGGTTTATAGTTTCGAGCTTCTTAGGGTTTACGGTTTACGGTTTCTTAGGGTTTAGGATTTCTTAAGGCTATGGATTTAGGGTTTAGCTTTCTTAGGGTTTAGAGTTTCTTAGAATTTAGGGTTTCTTAGTGTTTGTTAGAGCTTATAATTTACACTTTTTAGGGTTTAGGGTATAGGATTTTTTTAGTGTTTAGGTTTTTTAGGGTTTTTAGGTATTCTAGGTTTTGGTTTTTTTTAAGGTTAGAGTTTAGGATTTCTTAGGGTTTAGGGTTTCTTATTTTTTCTTCGGGTTTAGGGTTTCTTAGGTTTCTTAGGGTTTAGGATTTTTTAGGGTTTTTTAAGGGTTTAGGGTTTTTTAGGGTTTTTTAAGTTTAGGAATATTAAAAGGTTTTTAAACGGGCTTTTAAGGTTTTTAGGGTATAGGGTTTAAGGTTTCTTAGGATTTAGGATTTCTTAGAGTTTCTTAGGGTTTAGAGTTTAGGGTTTTTTTAAATGTTTTTTTAGGATTTTTTAGGTTTAGTGTTTTGTAAAGGTTTTTTAGGATTTAGGGTTTCTTATGGTTTAAGGTTTGGGGTTTCATATTGTTAAGGGTTTAGGGTTTTTTAGGGTTTAAGGTTTAGAGTTTAGGGTTTAGGGGTATTTAGGCTTTAGGGTTTTTTGTGGTTTTTACATTTATGGTTTTTAGGGTTTAAAGGGTATTTAGGGTTTAGGGTTTATTAGTGTATAAGGTTTCTTAGGGTTTAGTATTTCTTAGGGATTTTAGGTTTTCTTAGGGTTTAAGGTTTCTTATTATTTAGAGTTTAGGGTTTAGGGTTGAAGGTTTTTTTATGGTTTAGTGTTTTTAAGGGTTTTTAGGGTTTAGGATTTACGGTTTTTATATGGTTTTTAAGGTTTAGGATTTTTTAAGGATTTTTTTAAACGGTTTTTGGCGTTATTTTTAAGGTTTAGCTTTTAAGATTTCATAGGCTTTAGGTTTTCTTAGGGTTTAGGGTTTTGGGATTTTTAGGGTTGAGGATTTTGGTTTTGGGTTTAGGGTTTTTAGGGTTTAGGGCTTGGGGTTTTTTAGGATTGGGGTTTTTAAAGGGTTTCTTGTAGTGTATTTTAGGTTTATGGTTTTTTAGGGTTTAGGGTATATTAGGATATATGGTTACTTAGGGTTTAGGATTTTTTTGGATTTAGGGGGGTTTCTTACGGTCTAGGGTTTTAGGGATTCTTAGGGTTTAAGATTTATTAGAGTTTAGGGTTTAGGATTTTCTAGGGATTGGGTTTTCGAATTAATTCGATTTGAAGCGTTGTAGACACTTGGAAACCATTACCCAACTCATGACTAACATAGTTGGTAATTGTTTCTTCCTTTTTATGATGTTTAGCTAAAACCCTAATTCTTGGGTTGTGATCATGTGATTATTGGCGTAATTAGCTTATGGGTATTGTTCTTTATTGATTTAGATGCTTAATTTAAGTGAGTTTAATTGATAGCTATGTATTAATCTATGAATTGTAGTTGCAAATGCAATTCTAACTTAGTGTTCTGGCTTACTTGAGAAAGAGGTTTTAGAACCAAGGTTTTCAATTAATGATTGTAGTTATTGGGTTGATGTGGGTTCAGCTCGAGAGAGTGAATCCTAAACTCAATTCTACTTATCTAGCTCGAAAGAGTAGATAAATTAAGGTTTTGGGTTGTTTATATTGTTAAGCTTTTCGAGGTTCGAGAGAACTCGCTTGAATCGTAAAAGCTGTTCGAGAGAAAGCTATTGCATCTATAGTCTAGCCTACCTACTGAGATTTAGCAATTGTTAGTAAATTCAAATTACCCATATAGCGAAATTAGCCTATAATCGATCACATCCTCAAGAATTCCTCTCTACTTGTTGATTTCCCTGTTTTGATAATTGTTTTAGTTGCTAATTGACAAACCAATCCCCCCATCTGACATTTGTGTCACCCCTTTCAATTTATATAAATGTTTTCGTTAATTACTATTCCTACAATCGAATAGATTTCGTCTATAACTTCGTAACTGAATTTGAACTTGTATCGCTCTCTGTGGGTTTGATCGCAACTCATTTATTGGGTTTTATACTAGATTACGATCACCTACACCTAGTATTGGATGAGGTGTAGTTGAGCATTAGTCAAAAATGGCGCCGCTGCCGGGGAGTGGTGTTGTTTAGAATTCTCTTATTGAAGTTTGAATTGTGATCTTTTTGTGTTGTAGTTGAATCGACTTACTTTGTTTTCTGTTTGTGTCGGCTGTGTTTGTGTTTGAAAAGTGGACGAGATGAGTGTCAACGGAAGTAATGGGAGCCAACTTTGCAACCAAGATGATGTTGGAAATCTGAATGATGTTAATTACCCGATTCAATTGGGTGGTGTTGGTGCAATACGTCTACCTCCTGTTGAGGGGAATGTTGTCTTCCATGTCACGAGCACAATGCTAAAGCTCTTGCAAATGAAAGGATTATATGGAGGGCTAACTCATGAGGATCCCCACGAGCATATTCATAATTTTGTAGACGTATGTGGTTCGTTCTCATTTAAAAACATCTCCCAAGAATCAGTCTGTCTCTGGTTATTCCCATTTTCTTTGATGGGGGAAGCTACAAAGTGGTTAGTTGATCTACCGAGGAACTTCATTACCACTTGGGATGAACTTACCATGGCATTCTTTGTAAGGTTCTTTCCTCCTTCAAGGATAATGACCTTAAGAGATAGTATTTAAGGCTTCAAACGCTTGGAGGGTGAACCAATCCACGAGACGTGGATGAGATTTCAGAAGTTGGTACTTCAATGTCCGACTCACGGACTTCGAAATGACGTGTTGTTACAACACTTCTATAGGAGTTTTGACTGGATGAACAAAGGTGTTGTTGATCAACTTGTTCCATGGGGTATAATGCAACAACCTTTCGAAATAGCATTTAATCTCCTCGATGGCATGACCAAGATTAACAGAGCATGGTACACTCGAGAGGACCATGTTTCTCCTCTAACCTTTAGGATGACAAAGGAGAAGATCGAGAAAGACCAACAGCGAGACCAAAGTATGGCCAAAATGATGACCCAACTGGATATCTCAGCTAAAAATGTGATATGAAGTGGGTCGAAAAGTGTAAATACTGTTGGTGTTAGTGGTGTGAGCCCCGATGATGCTCAGTTTGAGGCTCTTTATAATGAGGAAGTAAATTTTCTTGCCAATCAAGAAGGTGGTTTCCGTCCGAGCTATCCAAGGCCGGGTGAAAATCAAGGTTGGAATAGAGAAAGAGATGATGGATGGAGAGACCGTGACAGAGAATGGCATGACCGTGGGGCTAATTGGAAGGAAAGGGATGCTGACAAGGAAAGATACATCCCACCCCATGAACATCAAAATCAAAAGAAGCAAAGGGCTGACCCGAAAAACTTCCGTACGGAAGACATGCTTGCACGCATTCTCAATAAGGTAGAAGGGTCGGACAAAGTTTTGAAAGAAATGAAAGAGGATGTCTCCACACTCAATCAGACGGTCACCTCTCACTCAGTGTCCATCAAAAAATTGGGAACGCAAATGGGTCAAATTTCATCTCATTTGAACCCAAGGCAATAAAGGGGTCTACCAAGTGATACCTTGGCTAACCCAAAAAATGAACCTTGAAAAGCATATCGAGGTCGTGCCACGACATTGAATAAGGCACTTCTTGGGAGGCAACCCAAGTTTTAATACTTTTATTACTGTTGTTTGAATAACGTGTGTTTAATGTGTAGCTTGAAGTTGAAATTTTGGGAAAATGGCAGTTAGGCGAGCCAAAGATCTAGTCGGCGATTCGCCGAATAGGTCGGCGAGCCCGACTTGGATCACCGTTGGAACCACCTAGCTTGCTAGAGGTTCTGTAAAACTCGACGGGTAAAAGTACCACTCGGCGCATCGGTGAGTGGGTCGGTGACCGCAACTTACTTCATCGACTGGCGCGCGAACTAAGTGTTTTAAAAGGTCAAACCATTTTAAATTCAAAATGTCTTCATTTTCTTACTTTTTAACTTTCGTACTCTCACCACCGCTATATATTTTTGTTATCATACTTTTGTTCTTAATTTTTTGTGGGATCTTTTACTCGGGGTGGACGTTTGAATTACATTGTTTCCTAGCTTTTCAAATTTTTGGCTCCTAAGGTTGGTTTTCCGAACCCCTCTCTATAATTGGTTGAAATTAAATACAAATTGTTGTTTTGTCATGGTTATCTGTGTTTAATGTTGTTTTGTGTTAGTGTGGTTGCCCGTTTTTAATTAAAATCATTATTATTTTGCCATGAATGGTATTTTCCCGTGTCGTTGATTGTTTAAATTGTTGGGTTGCATTGAAAATATAGCGGGTCTAGCGAGGTGAAATCTAAGTAACCCCAACTTGTGCTAATTGTCGAATTTTGCCAAATGATAGAGCGGTTGACGTCATTCTTAAGGGCAAAAGATGTCTATTGGCCAATTTTGGCCATATCGGGGGAAATATGACTTCCCCGTGGTCTTAGGTCTTATGGGTCTGTAGTGAATTGCATGTGTTAGTGCTTAATTTTGTTTTCATGGGCTACGGGCTTGATTTTGAAGTACGGGGTGCAAATCTGGCACGTTGGGCTATTCGGTGAGCTGGGTCGAGCTCGCTGAGTGGTTCGGCGGTTCGCCTACCGCCCCCTTCGATCGCCTTTAATTCTCTAATTTTTGGGTTTGAGTTTTGTAACTTTTGGCGATACGCCTGAGCTCACCAAGTTCACTGGGCAACTCGCCGAAAGTACTTCCTGATCGCCCTTCTGCGCCCCAAATCCTTAAAATTGTTCTATAACTTTCGGTGAGCTACTTGTAGTTCACCGAAAGGTGTCGGTGATCCGCCGAATGTCCTTGGACATCGACCTACTTTAATTTTTAAATATTTTCAATCTGGAACTTTTGGCGAGCCCGATCTGGCTCGCCAAAGAGGTTCGACGACTCGCCGATCGGTTCGGCGAGTCTTCTTGCAACTTTTTACACAGCCTTTTTCTCAACTGTATCTAACATTTTCAACATTATTTTGCAGGTATGGCTAGACCCAAGGTAACTGGTAGGAATCAACCACCCCGAAAGTAGGCTCGTGGAATTGTGATAAATGAGGAGGCTACTGCCTCTCGGGCCCCAAGATCTAAACTTCCTCTAAGAGTGGGGAAAAGGCAAGGGCAACGACCCTGTGCAGCCGACACATGTGGAGCCAAGCTCCAACAGTGAGGGAATATACGCTACACACCTCACCACATCTGAAAGTGAGGAACACCCAGGGGACAGCCCCCAAGCCTCCATATCTGAATCAGAGGATGATCAGCTCCCACAGGCTAGGATAGTGGAGCTATGCTCCAAGTCTACACATGATCCGTCTAGGATCCCGGTGCCTCCGATGCCTACTCCTTCAGCTCCAGCCCCAGTTCAGAAAGTGGTACAGGCCGTACCTGTTCAGGGTCCTCCTCCCCGGTCTCTCAATAGACTAAAGTCTGAGGGTTCGAGGACCATTTTGAAGGAGAAGATATTTTCTACCAATGGTGTGGTGGACAGATACCTGGAGGTAAGGAACACCTTACTGTTTCACAAGTTTGAGGTGTTCACTAAACCCCGAGGCCCTTACATTCCTACTTGGGTCTTGATTTCTATGCGGCGTACACAAAGCTGGTTCCTAAAGGGAAGAAGAAGGCTAGCATGTTCAAGTCGGTTGATTTTGTGGTTATTAGAAAGAAGAAGGTCAAATGCATATGTTCGGAAATTAATGAGGTACTTGGGTGTTCATCGGATTTCATGCACGATTACCCCGACCTGGTAAAAAAGAAGACCTTAGACGATTTAAAGGGTTGGTTGGCACCCCTACTTTCTGATACTACTCCGAGGTGGATTGAGGTAGGTGCGTAGATCGAGAAGAAGGACCTGAATGTAGCTTCTCGGTATTGGTTCAGGTTCATTAGCAACACTATCATGCCTTCACAGAATGAGTCCATCCTCCGCCATCATAAGGCTGCTTGTCTGGGTTCGATCATAGCTAGGCAGAAGTTGAATTTGGGGTTGCTCATTGAGCAAGAGATGGCCATGAGGGGCAAATAGAGCCAGACCTCGCTTCTTTTTCCCGTACTGATCACCGAGTTATACCGGTGGGCCCATGTTCCGAGAGATGAGAAGATGGATGTGGAGGTGATACCCACTTATTCTTCTAACATCCAACACATTGAGGCTGAGTACTTGAAAGATGAGGCTGATAGGAGGAGAGCTATACCGGTGGATACGTCCCCGGTAGTTGACGCTGATATATTGCCGATTGAGGCAATCATGCCCCCTCATGCTACTGAGCCTACAGGTACCTCTGGACCGTCTGCTTCTGATATGCCTAGTTCTTCTACTGCACCCCCTCCCTCTACTTCTGTTGTTGCTGCTTCCCGACCCCCTATCACCCAGGCTATGCTTTATAAGATGGGCCATCTGGCTGAGTCTGCCAATGTGCGTGCCTCCCAAGTTGAGGCTGCTGTACCTGGGCTAACAGAGTAGGTGATTGCTGCTGCCTTGGCCCCGATATGCATTGAGATAAGGGAGATTATAAAGCTTTTTGAGGGACACAAGTTGGCTCTGGATGCCCTTGCTGTGAGGGTTGACACTATTGAGCAGAATCAGGGTTCTACGGAGACTGTCACGGCCTTAAAGGCCGATGTTGTTGGACTGAGGAGAGATGTGGATGAGCTGACGTCCACCCATGTATCAATGTTCTTTGGTACGGTGGAGATTCTCGAGGTCCTGAGCACAGATATTCCAGCTAGTTCTGAGGTTCCTTCGGCTACTACCGGAGATGAGATTAGAGATGATGATTCTGATGCTGAGTCCGAGGCAGAGATGGATGAGGAGAAGCTGGGTGTTAGAGAGGAGGCAGTGTATGATGATTTGGCAGACCTGGAGGGTGCCATGTATGAGACAGTTGTGCAGGCCTCTTTGAGGGATACTTCTATGGTGGGCTCTAGTGGAGCCAAGGATGCTGTGGAGACGGTCACTGATGCCTCGGTAGAGGGACTGACTGATCTGCGGACTTCACCCCAGGACTAGCCTGGCAGGATGACTCTTTTACTTCCCTTTCTGTTACTTTTTATACTGTTTTTGTTTTTCTTTGCATTTGAGGACAACTGCTTATTTTTGTTGGCGGGGTGAGGTATTTCCATACCTACCTCTATTGGGATGTTTTTTTAGTGAATATTGGTTTGTTGATTGGTTTTGGTTTTGTGTATGATTGGATCTTATTCTATATTTATATATATATATTGGTTGTTGATCCATCTTGGTCCATTGTTTTTATTGTGCAAATGGTTTTGAACCGATTTTAAAAATTTACCACCTCTTTTGTGTTTGATTGTGGCTGTTCTCTTGCATTTTCGAGTGTCGGTTGTGGTCAATACGGATGACTTGAATAGTGCTTCCAGTTGAATGATATGAATGTGCAGCTACGATGAGGCAAACTTAGTTACATAGGTCATATGTGAACTCTTAGAATCTCGTTGTGATTAGTCGGTTGTCGATTAAGTCTCTTGTGATGAACATTGCACGCTAGCTAGAAAGTGTGAAGTGATGTTTGATAATTGTATCGAATGCCTTGTGTGGTGAGGTTGTCTTTAATATTGTGCTTGATGTTGCCTAGAACTTACCCCGTTAGTCCAACTGATTGATTGAAGCAAGCAATTGAAATGAGCGTAGGCAAAATTTGTGAAGAGTGAACCTAATTTGATAGTATACCTCTTTTTGGCTACCTTGTGAGAAGTGTGAATCTTGTTTGGCACCCTTTGAACCTATCATTTTCCTTGGAAGAAACTTGAAAAACTTTGACCCCTTTTGTCCCATCACCTATAACCTTCATGAAGTTTTGGTTTGTTTGAATAGCCAACTTAGGCTAAAAGCCTAAGGTAATCATGGTGATCGTCAAGACCACTCGGCGAGCCGCCGAGTGGCTCTTTATCTCATCTAAAGTTCCAGCATGCCAGCCCTAGGGAAGAACCTAATAGGCGATGGATTTAGTCATTCATCGAACCGCCGAACGAATCGGCGACACCAACTGGGATGGCCCAAAATCACAGAACCCTAAGCATAAATAGCCAAGGTAAACCGGCGATGGACTGATCCAAAGGGTGCATCACCGACCTGGTTGGCGATGCATGACTTACCTTGCCTAATGGTCCTGCACGCCTTAGTTTGGAAAACTATATATTAAATTTCGAAAAGATCTTTTATTATCTTTGAGTCTTTGGAAAGAATATTTGGAGTTCATATTGTTCCTGAATATTTTTCTTCATTGTAGAACCTTGTTGAAGGAATTTTCAAGTAGATTGCAATTGGGTTTTAGAATTAATTTGATTTGAAGCATTGTAGACACTTGGAAACCATTACCCAGCTCATGGCTAACATAGTTGGTAAATGTTTTTTTTATGATATGTAGCTAAAATCCTAATTCTTGGGGTGTGATCATTGGATTATTGGCTTTATTATCTTTTGGGTATTGTTGTTTACTAATTTAGATGCTTAATTGAAGTGGGTTTAATTTATAGATGTATATTAATCTATGAATTGTAGTTGCAAATGCAATTCTCACTTAGTGTTCTGGGCTTGCTTGAGAAAGAGGTTTTAGAACCAAGGTTTATGATTAATGATTGTAGTTATTGGGTTGATGTGGGTTCAACTCTGTGAATCCTAAACTCGATTCTACTTATCTAGCTCAAGAGAGTAGATAAATTAAGATTTTGGGTTGTTTATATTGTTAAGCTTGTAGAGGTTCGAGAGAAATGGTTTGAATCGTAATAGTTGTTCGAGAGAAAGCTGTTGCATCTATAGTCTAGCCTACCTACTGAGATTTAGCAATTGTTAGTAAATTCCAATTATCCATATAGCAAAATTGTAACACCCCGGAAACTAGTAGGCTAAACTAGGGCAAAGTGTGTGGGGGCAAGAGCCAAGGAAGGGAGCATGGGACAAGGAAGAGGGCTAGGGCAGCCACTCTTCCCAAGACACTGCCTCACCTTTCACCACCACCACCACGACCCGTGGTCTGGCTCGTGGTGGGCTAGGCAGTAGCCTCCACAAGCTGTCTAAAAACAGCCCCTCTTCAAGGCTCGTGGTGTTGACCACGGCTCGTGGGAAGGCTCGTGGAGTTGCCTTAGAATTTTGGGGGTAGGGGGGCAACTTACCTAGCTACTGCCCCATCACCACGGAAGGCACCAAGGCCAGTGGTTAGGACCACGGTCCGTGTGTCCTCTCGTGAAGATGAGGCAGTGCACTGTAAGTTGAGGGCTAATTGGGTCATTCTGGTTTTAATCCAATTAATGCTATGTCGTTTTGCCTAATCCTAGGACCCCTATATAAGTCATTTTAACTTTAAAACTAACCCATTTAAGTCATATTTTCGAAAACCAAAAATAAATCCCCAAAGTTCATCCTCTCAAATAAATTCTCTCTCTAGAAACTTGAAGAAGAAGGAAATTCAAGCTAGGGTTTCAAGAGCAAGCTTTCATACATCAATTTCTTTGGGCTTTGATAGTAAGGTATGGTAGTTTTCATCCATAGATACCTTTCATCCATGGAATTCCCTCAAAATCTATAATTTTAAAAAGGTAGAAATCCCCAATTGTTAGGGTTTGATTCAACTGCCATGGGTTCCTTTAAAAGTTGATTTAATTGATTGAATTGAGTTATATTAAGCATGAATTGATGATTTCCTATGATTTTTATGATGTTTCCCCATGAACCCATGTAATCCCCATATTTCTCAAAATTGATGATATGATATGGATCTTTGTTGATGAAAGGGGAATTTATAAATTAATGCATGAGGTGATAGAATCACATGAATTATAACGAAATCCATGTCTAAAGCTTGACTTCTAGATGTGATGATTGAAAAAAGGTTTTGAACCTCAAGGAGGTAAAGTATGAGATTATGCATTTTCTATGAAATCGATGCAATTGTTTTAAAGATGCTTTGAGAGTAAAGTATCAATGATGTTGTTGTTGTTGTGTTATTGAAAGGATATTATCATAAACACATATGGACATTGAAGTGAAAGGTTTTCTCACATAGTAAAGATTCTTAGCTTGAAAGGTTTTCTCACCTAATTGAATCTAAGAGTAAAAGTGATCATGGATGGTGAAAGGTTTTCTCACGAATGGTCTAAGAGCTATCCTAATTATTTAACTTGGATTGGTTGCCAAGGACATCCTTCCATGAGACATGAGTTAAGTCAAGACTTAATAAGTACTCCGTGGGATTTATGCTTAGCACCGAGTGGATATTGAATATGAGATGGAGGCTCACACGTAGTTGAGTCCGGGCTACCAAAATGGGAACTCTCATGTAGTAGTGTCCGGGTTTCCCAAAGTATATCTCATGATATGGAAACCTTCACGTAGTGGAGTCTAGGTTTCTAGTAGCAATCTCCGTATCCCATAAACTACGTGGCCCCGTAGGATATTTAGCTAGTGGATCCACCTAAGCTAAGACTTACCGGTTCTACCTTAGGCAAGTAGACCAACCCTTTTTGGGGTGGGAGACACTGGGTGATCATGTTATAGCTCACATGATCTCATTTTCGGTTAAGGCTTATTCCCACAATAAGAAGTTTAATAATGAACTAAGACATTCTTAAAGAAGTATCTCGTAGTGTTCAAAGGCTTTAAAGATGATGCTAGCTTGCATTGAAGATGATGTTTTGACTTACGCTTTCAAACTCTCTCTTATGATGATTTAACTTGATAAATGGCATGATATGAAATAAAATTTCCCTTTTTGCATGTTTTAAATTTTTTTATGCATGGCTATCATACTTAGTGTATTTTTGTACTAACGCATACTCTTGCCTACATTTTCCCCAAATGTAGGGTCCGATAGTCAGGGTCGATAGTTTTGTGGCTTGAGCTTGGATTTGATTATTTCCCAAGGTTGGTGAGTCCTCATGGTTCGAGGATGGATTTCCTATGTTTAGTTTCTTTCATGTTCTTTCCCTTTTGAACATGTTGTATGGACTAGGCCCAATTTCATTCGGTATTGTAATAGATGGCTATGATGAGACAAAGTGTCTAAACTTCCGCTTTTCTTTATAAAAACCCTTTTTAGATGTGAAATCTATTTTACTCTTATTGTTCTATTTCTTATGTTGTGAGGACTAAGTGGCTTGTATGGAGTCCTTCGTGGTTCTATACGCCATGTTACATAGAGGGGGTACCCTTGGGTCGTGACAAACTTGGTAATCAGAGCACAAGGTTTAGAATGGTACTAGGATGATGTCTCATAAGCCACGTCTAGTAGAGTCTTGTTCATGAGTGTGAAGCGCGTCACACTTATGAATGTGAGGCTACAAGATGATTAGAAAATTTCACTTCTTTCATTACTCTTAAGTCGTGTGATAGAGTTTAAATCTATAAGGTCTTTCTCCTAATCCTTACCCGATGGTCTACAGGATATGACTACTCGAAGAGCTTTCGCTAAAAGGAATGAGGAAGACAATGTGAATCAAGGAGCTCCTCCTCAAGCTCCTTAAGCTCTGGTTGATCCTTTGGCCGAACAAGTAACAAATGCGGAGTTTAGGGCTGCTTTTCAAGTGTTGGCTCAAGCCAATAGAGAGGTTGTAGCTCCCGTGAACCCAAATGTGGGTACGACGGCTTCAAGAGTGAGGGACTTTACGAGGATGAACCCTTCAGAGTTTCACGGTTCTATGATTGAGGAAGATCCTCAAGAGTTTATCGATGAGGTCAACAAGGTTTTGATGATTATAGGGGTGACTCCGGTAGAGAAGGAAGAATTGGTCGCTTATCAATTGAAATGTGTTGCTCAAGTGTGGTATAACCTATGGAATGAAGGGAGGCCGGTAGGAGTGGGTCCCATAGAGTAGGAAATGTTTAAATCTATTTTTCTTGATAGGTTCCCCTTGAGATGAGGGAAACAAAGGTGAAAGAGTTCATTAACCTTCGTCAAGGAAGTATGAGTGTGATGGAGTATCCTCTAAAGTTCACCCAATTATCCAAGTATGCTCCAAAAATGGTTGCGGATTCAAGGGCTAGAATGAGTAAGTTTGTTACGAGCGTATCCGACATGGTGGTTAAAGAGTGTCGTACCGCAATGCTCATTCATGATATGGATATCTCACGTCTCATGGTGCATGCCCAACAAATTGAGGAAGAGAAACTCAAGGAAAAGTCTAGGGAGGTAAAAAGGGCAAGGACCGGTGATGGAAATTTCTCTAATACAAGGTCTGATGGACAAGGTCGACCTAGATTTCGACAAAGGTTTTCCGATCAAGGTTCCTCCATTGTTCCTCCTAAGTTCAACAAAGATAGGTTGTCTAACCCCAAGCCTCAAGGAGGGAATGGTGGTGGATCTTCATTGCCTATGATCAATTGAACTAAGTGTGGAAGGAAGCACGATGGTAAGTGCCTAGCCGACATGGATGGTTGTGGAAGGAGTAGTCACAAAATGAGGGATTTCCTGATGCTTAAGGCTAAAGGAAGAGAGGTCAAGCAAGATCCTCCTAGTGGTTCAAATTCCAATGCTCCTAAGCAAAACCGATTTTATGCTCTCCAAAACCAAGGTGAAAAAGAGAGTTCTACGGACGTGGTCATCAGTATGTTAAAAGTTTTCCATATAGATGTGTATGCCTTGCTTGATCCCGGTGCTACTTTTTCCTTTTTGACGCCATATATGGCAATGAGATTTGATGTGCTCCCTAATGTGTTGTTAGAATCTTTGTCTGTCTCTACTCCTGTTGGTGATTCTGTGGTGGCTAAGAGGGTTTATAGAAGATGCTCGCTTTCCTATCCCTTAGAGTTACTCTTGTTGATTTGGTAGAGCTTGATATGTTAGATTTTGATAGTATTCTTGGTATGGACTGTCTGCACTCTTGTTATGCTTCTATTGATTGTAGAACTCATGTGGTCAAGTTTCAGTTCCCGAATGAGCCTATCCTTGAGTGGAAAGGGGAAAATTCGATGCCTAAGGGTCAGTTTGTCTCATGTCTTAAAGCTAGAAAGATGATCTCTAAGGGTTGCTTTTACCATCTTGTTAGGGTGAGGGATGTAGATTCTGAAACCCCTACTCTTGAGTCGGTCCCCGTTGTAAATGAGTTTCCAGAAGTGTTCCCCGATGATTTACCTGGTATTCCTCCCGAGCGGAAAATAGAGTTCGGTATTGACCTTCTCCCAGATACGCAACCTATTTGAATTCCTTCTTATAGAATGGCCCCGGATGGGTTAAAAGAGTTGAAAGAACAGTTGAAGGATTTGTTGGATAAGGGCTTCATCCAATCGAGTATCTCTCCATGGGGTGCTCCAGTTTTATTTATTAGGAAGAATGATGGGTCTCTTCGTATGTGTATTGATTATCTTCAGTTGAACAAGGTGACCATTAAGAATAAATATCCTCTTCCAAAGATAGATGAATTGGTTGACCAACTACAAGGGGAAAGTTACTTCTCTAACATTAACCTTAGGTCGGGTTATCACCAATTGAGGGTGAGTGGTGATGATATTCCAAAGATGGCTTTTAGAACCCGGTATGGTCATTATGAGTTTTTCGTGATGTCATTTGGGTTGACTAATGCTCCGGCGGCATTTATGGATTTGATGAATAGGGTGTTTAGACAATACCTTGACATGTTTGTGATTGTGTTCATTGATGATATTTTGATCTATTCAAGGAGTGAGAATGAGAATGTTGATCATTTGAGGATTGTGTTGCAAGTTCTTAAGGACCAACAACTTTTTACAAAGTTTAGCAAGTGTGAATTTTGGTTAAGGTCCGTAGCTTTCCCTGGTCATATTGTATCTAGTAAGGGTATTGAGATAGATCCTAAGAAGATAGATGCGGTCAAGAGTTGGCCTAGACCCCTAACTCCTTCGGACATTAGAAGTTTCTTGGGTTTGGCCGGTTACTATAGAAGGTTTGTTGAGGGGTTTTCTTCCATTGCCTCTCCGTTGACGAATTTGACTCAAAAGAAGGCTAAGTTCATTTGGTTGGAAGCTTGTGAGAAAAGTTTCCAAAAGTTGAAAGATAGACTTACTTCCGCTCCGGTGTTGACCTTACCGGAAGGTACGAATAGTTTTGTGGCGTATTCTGATGCCTCTGGAGTTGGGTTGGGATGTGTACTTATGCAAAATGGTAAAGTGATTGCCTATGCTTCAAGGCAACTTAAATTCCACGAGAAGAATTATCCTACCCATGACCTTGAGTTAGCGGCGGTTGTTTTTGCCTTAAGATTTTGAGGCATTATTTGTATAGGGTTCATGTTAATGTTTTCACCGATCATAAGAGCTTACAATACGTGTTTAGTCAAAAGGATTTGAATCTTCACCAAAGGAGGTGGCTTGAATTATTGAAGTATTATGACATGAGTGTTCTTTACCACCCCGGTAAGGCAAATGTGGTAGCGGATCCTCTTAGTCGGTTGTCTATGGGTAGTGTTGCTCATATTAAGGATGGTAAGAAAGAGTTAGTTCGAGATGTTCATAGGTTGTCTCGATTAGGTGTTCAATTAGTGGACTCCACCAAGAATGGTGTTATGGTTCATAATGGGTTCAAAACGTCTTTTGTGGCGGATGTGAAATTTAAGCAAGGTCTTGATCCTATTTTGGTTGAATTGAAAGAGGCAGTGCTTGAGAAATCCATTGAGGCTTTCTCCCAAGGGGGAGATGGTGTACTTAGATACCAAGGCCGATTGTATGTTCCTAATGTTGATGACTTGAGAGAGCAAATCTTGTCGGAAGCCCATATTTCTCGGTATTTCATTCACCCGGAGGTCACCAAGATGTACCGTGACTTACGGGAGGTCTATTGGTGGAATGGGATGAAGAAAGATATTGTGGAATTTGTGGCTAAGTGTCCTAATTGTCAACAAGTTAAAGTTGAGCATCAAAGACCGGAAGGTTTATCCCAAGACATAGGTATCCCTACTTGGAAGTGGGAAGAGGTAAACATGACTTCATTGTTGGTTTACCTCGCACCCGGAGACAACATGACTCTATTTGGGTTATTGTAGATCGGATGACAAAATCGGCTCACTTTATTCCCTTCAAGGTTTCCTATTCGGTGGAAGACTATGCTAAGTTGTACATAAGAGAAATGGTAAAGTTGCATGGAGTGCCTTTATCTATTATTTCCCATCGGGGTACTCAATTCACCTCACACTTTTGGAAGTCATTCCAAAAGGGTCTTGGTACTATGGTTAAGCTTAGCACGACTTTTCATCCCCAAACTGATGGGTAAGCGGAGCGTACTATCCAAACTTTGGAAGATATGTTAAGGGCTTGTGTGATTGATTTTAAGGGTAATTGGGATGACCACTTGCCATTGATAGAGTTTGTCTACAAGAATAGCTATCATTCAAGTATCGGTATGGCTCCATTTGAGGACTTGTATGGTGGGAGATGTAGATCTCCCGTTGGTTGGTTTGAGGTAGGTAAAGATGCCCTATTAGGATCCGAATCAGTTCATGATTTCATTGAGAAGGTTAGACTCATTAGAGAGAGGTTGAGAACGGCTCAAAGTCGGTAAAAGTCTTATGCCGATGTGAGGAGAAGGGATCTAGAGTTTGATGTTAACGATTGGGTTTATTTCAAAATCTCACCCATGAAGGGTGTGATGAGGTAAGAAGGGGAAGCTTAGTCCCCGGTATGTAGGCACATACCAAATTTTGAGACGTATTGATAAGGTTGCCTATGAGTTAGATTTGCCAACTTAGTTGGCGTTGGTGCATCCGGTTTTCTATA
Organism: Solanum etuberosum; assembly: GCA_029582245.1. Classification (NCBI taxonomy): domain Eukaryota; kingdom Viridiplantae; phylum Streptophyta; class Magnoliopsida; order Solanales; family Solanaceae; genus Solanum; species Solanum etuberosum. Next base: position 61,075 of record JAJONR010000189.1, read on the forward strand.
TCTCTATGCTTAAGAAGTGTGTTGGAGATCCGGCATCCATAGTGTCCCTAGAAGGGTTGGGAGTTGACAAAAGTCTTATTTATGAGAAAGTTCCGATAGAGATTCTAGACCGGCAAATCAAGAAATTGAGAAACAAGGAAATAAATTCCGTGAAGGTTTTGTGGAGGAATCAACTAGTTGAGGATGCTACTTGGGAGGCCGAGGCCGATATGATGTCCTGATACCCTCATGTTTTTCCTTCTTCTCCTATTCTAGATTGAGGTAATTAGCTCCTCTTGAGTTGTCCTTGTTTTGGGAGTCATGTGCTCTGTTTCCATTATTTCCTTATGATTATGCATGTTCATGAGAAACTTATGTTTAGAAAGAAAATGAGTTTATATGATTGATTTTTTCATCATCTTGTTGTGCATTGAGTATGAATTGTCTATTGACTTCATGAGATGAATTTATGAACCTGCTTTAGCTATGCTTTTCGAAAGTAAATTGCATAAAGGCTCCATGACATTGTGTTGAGCATGCTTTTAGCTTGGAGAAGGTAATTCCTCCTAAGAACATGAGAAAATATTGAAATTTCATGCATAATGGGTTGTTAGATTTAGTTCCTACTTCCTTGTGATGCATTGAGGGTGTTTGAGTTTGGAGTTGATGTTTCCTCCTTGTTTATGTGCATTTGATGACTTGCATACTTGATGGGCTGCCAGTCTTGAGTCTTCACTTCCGTAAGGTGTCTAAAACGTCATTCGAGGACAAATGTTCTCAAGGGGGAGATAAGATAACACTCCGAAAACTAGTAGGCTAAATTAGGGCTGAGTGTTTGGGGGTAAGAGCCAAGGAAGGGAGCAAGGGCCAAGGAAGAGGGCTAGGGCAGAAACTCTTCCCAAGACACTGTCTCACCTTCCACGACCACCACCACAGCCAGTGTTGAGGACCACGGCCCGTGGTGTGGCTCGTGGTGGGCTAGGCAGAAGCCTCAACAAGCTGTCCAAAAACAGCCCCTCTTCACGAGCCACATCACGGCTCGTGGTGTTGACCACGGCTCGTGGGAAGTCTTGTGGAGTTGTCTTAGAATTTTGGGGCTAGGTGGCAACTTACCTAGCTACTGCCCCATCACCACGGAAGGCGCCACGGCCAGTGGTGAGGACCACAGTCCTTATGGCCTCTCGAGAAGATGAGGCAGTGCACTATAAGTTGAGGGCTAATTGGGTCATTCCGGTTTTAATCCAATTAAAGTTATGTCATTTCGCCTAAGCCTAGGACTCCTATATAAGTCATTTTAACTTTAAAACTCACCCATTTAAGTAATATTTTCGAAAACCCAAAATAAATCCCCAAAGTTCATCCTCTCAAATAAATTCTCTCTCTAGAAACTAGAAGAAGAAGAAGAAGAAGAAGAAGGAGATTCAAGCTAGGGTTTCAAGAGCAAGCTTTCATAAATCAATTTCTTTGGGCTTTGATAGTAAGTATGGTTGTTTTCATCCATGGATACCTTTCATCCATGAAGTTCCCTCAAAATCTCTAATTTCAAAAAGATAGAAATCCCAATATTTAGGGTTTGATTCAAAAGTCATGGGTTCCTTTCAAACTTGATTTAATTGATTGAATTGAGTTATATTAAGCATGAATTGATGATTTCCTAGGATTTTTATAATATTTCCCCATGAACCCATGTAATCTCCATATTTCTCAAATTTGATAATATGATGTGGGTCTTTGTTGACGAAAGAGGAATTTTATGAATTAATGCATGAGGTGATAGAATCACATGAATTATAATGAAATCCATGTCTAATGCTTGAATTCTAGATTTGGTGATTGAAAGAAGGTTTTGAACCTCAAGGAGCTAAAGTATGAGATTATGTATTTTCAATGAAATCCATGTAATTGTTTTAAAGATGCTTTGAGAGTAAAGTATCAATGATGTTGTTGTTGTTGTGTTGTTGAAAGGATATTCTCATAAACACATATGGACATCGAAGTGAAAGGTTTTCTCACATAGTAAGTATTCTTAGGTTGAAAGGTTTTCTCACCTAATTGAATCTAAGAGTAAATGTGATCATGGATGGTGAAAGGTTTTCTCACGCATGGTCTAAAGAGCTATCCTAATGAACTAACTGTGATTGGTTGTCAAAGACATCCTTCCATGAGACATGAGTTAAGTCAAGACTTAATAAGTACTCTGTGGGATTTATGCTTAGCAACGAGTGGATATTGATTATGAGACGGAGCCTCACACATAGTTGAGTTCGGGCTTCAAAAATGGGAACTCTCACGTAGTAGAGTCCGGGTTTCCCAAAGAATATCTCATGAGATGGAAACCTTCACGTAGTGGAGTCCGGGTTTCAAGTAGCAATCTCCGTATCCCATAAACTACGTGCCCCCGTAGGATATTTTGCTAGTGGATCCACCTAAGCTAAGAGTTACCGGTTCTACGTTAGGCAAGTAGACCAACCATTTTTGGTGTGGGAGACACCGAGTAATCATGTTATAGCTGACATGATCTCATTGTCATTTAAGGCTTATTCCCACAATAAGAAGTTTAATAATGAACTAAGACATGGTTAAATAAGTATCTCGTAGTGTTCAAAGGCTTTAAAGATGATGCTAGCTTGCATTGTAAATGATGTTATGACTTATGCTTTCAAACTCTCTCTTATGATGATTTAACTAGATAAATGGCATGACATGAAATGAAATGTCCCTTTTTGCACCTTTGAAATTTTTTTATGCATGGCTATCATACTTAGTGCATTTTTGTACTAACACATACTCTTGCCTACATTTTCTCCAAATGTAGGGTCCGACAGTCAAGGTTAATAGTTTTGTGGCTAGAGCTTGGATTTGATTAATTTCCGAGCTTTGTGAGTCCTCATGGCTCGAGGACGGATTTCCTATGTTAAGTTTGTTTCATGTACTTTGCCTTTTGAACATGTTGTATGGGATAGGCCCAATTTCATTCGGTATTGTAATAGATGGCTATGATGAGACAAAGTGTCTAGACTTCCACTTTTCTTTATAAAAACCTTTTTTAGACGTGAAATGTGTTTTACTATTATTTTTCTATTTCTTATGTTGTGAGGACTAAGTGGCTTGTATGAAGTCCTTCGGGGTTCTATACGCCATGTTACATCTAGAGGGTACCCCTGGGTCGTAACAAAAATTAGCCTATAATCAATCACATCCCCGAGAACTCCTCTCTACTTGTTGATTCCCCTATTTTGATAAATTTTTTTGTTGCTAATTGACAAACCAATCCTCCATATGACATTTGTGTCATCCCTTTCAATTTATATAAATGTTTTCGTTAATTTCTATTCATACAATCGAATAGATCACGTCTATAACTTCGTAACTGAATTTGAACTTATACCGCTCCCTGTGGGTTTGACCCCAACTCATTTGTTGTGTTTTATACTAGATTATGATCGCCTACACCTAGTATTGGATGAGGTGTGCGTTAATCAAGTTTCTTAGAATTTAGGGTTTCTTAGATTTTAGGGTTTGGGGTTTTTTAGGGTTTAGGATTTCTTAGGGTTTGAGAATTTTTAGGGTTTCTTATGGTTTAGGGTTAATAAAAATATTTTAGGGTTTACGGTTTTTTAGAGTTTACGATGTCTTAGGGTTTCTTATGGTTTAGGGTTTAGGGTTTCTTAGGGTTTAAGGTTTATGGTTTCTTAGGATTTAAGGTTTCTTAGGGTTTATGTGTAACACCCCTAAATACTAACCAAGAGTCGCATGTCGATACACCATTGCTTAATTACTATAGTATGTTTTATTCTCATTTTGGGAACTTGAAATTTTGTGATATTTGCAAACTTGCTTAACATAATTGTGATCATAATTTAAGGGATTTTATTGGGGTATTTACATAATATTCTAATTAGGATTACCTATAACTTGAAATGGTGGTGAGGTATATACATATAGGTATATACGTATGCATTTTGGGCAGCACACTTTTTATTTGGGCAGCACCTTTGAGGACAGTTGTATAAGTGATAAACATCACTTTTGTGACTATATTTTCACACCTCCTCTAGTGAAATTCATTTTCCTGATGTCTAAGAACCTTAGAACTTTATCTAAACAACTTGTTCTTCAAAATCACAAGAGAATAACTTGGTCCATTTGGCTGGAATTCGAGACACACCCTTCCCTTTTGTAAGTGATGAAATCTATTTTCAAGCTGGGTAGTGTTTAGTATTTTAAGCATATATCGTTCATTAGAACTTTGTTTACAGTGAATAAATATGATTTGAAAATCTAATTCATATACCTAAAATTCTTATGTTTACATAAAACTCTAACTTAGCGGTTATGGATTCGAAATATGGGACTCAACATAGGACAAGTTCTGTCCAGATTTCGGAATTAAGAATGCTGTATGATCAACTTTTAGTGTTTTGATTATATCTTTTTGTACAAAATATATTTTGTGGTAATTCTTGATTATTTGCAACCTTAAAAAAGATGTACCTACATCTTTCATGAAGGATATACAGTCCAGTTTTACCATTTTCCTTTTCAAATCTAAGTTGAGACATGAGGTACTAGGCTGGCCAGAATTACTGTTTTGGGAGCATAGTCGTATTTGTACAGGCTAAGCTTACTTGTGATGATAATCCTATTTTACGTCATCATTATTGAGCTACTAGTAATTAAAGAAGTTATTCAATTTTATTTTTAAGGTTGTATATACTCGTGAACAAGTTGAGGACCTTGATACGTTGGTTGGTCTATGGTTTGAACTCTCGAAATTGTGTTGGACTGTTTCTATGCTAAATCCCTGAGGTTTGTGTATAAACTTGTACTTGCACTCTTTTTACATGCTGGTATATCTGAAAGTTTATCTTGATACCTTGGTTACCTCTTTCACTTTGCATTATCGTGTTGGTATCCTTTAAGACATTAAAGACACTTGTGTAACTCGCCCACTTGTACGGATTGTTTGATCACCTGGCACTCTTGTTGGGACCTTGTCCTTCTTGTGGCTGTGACTTTGTCACTATTGGCATGCCTCTTGATTCGGATCATTTTCCATCTTGACTCTGGATTTTTAGTTCGTCTTAAGTATGGAAGTTGTCCATTTTAAGTACGAACTAGAAAGCCATTTTTAATATGGTTCTTGGTTCTCTTGATTATGGGGCTTTGACCCTTCTTGATGAAGGGCGTCGGTCCTTCTGGATGCCTGTTGATGGTTGGTGTGATGACATGATGTATATATTGGGCGAGCCTTGTTTTTGAATCTCTTGGAAAATGGTGCTATGAGCGTTTTTGACATTTGAATCTTTAAATATCGAACTTGATACTCTTTATATATTGTTTACTTAATTTATTTATTATGTTTCAATTGTGCTGCCCATGACTTGAGAAAGGTAGCTTGGTGAATCTGAGGGGTCTGAACCTATAGTTTTTACACCACTAAGCTATATGCTTAGCGATAGTTGTTTCTATCGTAGGGAATGATCGAGAGGATGCTTGAAGCTGGCCATTGGAGATGGAGATTTTGAGAGCCTTAAAGAAGATCACATTTGCATATAGGCATCTATATTTTGTATAAACCTTGGGACTTGTACATAATCTATGTGTTGTACATTTACATGAAATTATGAAAGCTAATTTGATCATGTCACCATGAGTTGTAATATAAGTATGGCTATATGTTTTGTTCTTTTTGGGGTGTGTAAACCCAAGTCTTGTAATATACTAAATTTACTATTTGTTTGAATATTTGTGTGAAGCATGAACCGGCTAATTTTGGTACTCGAAAGTTGGTAATATTCTTTTTATATTATTTTTAAGCGTGAGGATACTATATGCATGAAAATCTCGTAAGTTATTTGCTTAGATTATTTTGGAAGGGTTCTTCCGCCACAAGTTAAAATTTTGTTCAATATCAATTTGACATCAAATTAATGTGTAAATGGGCAGGCTTCACTTCCTTAACTATTTTTTTATGAACCTAATTCCTCTACTAGATTATAATCAATATGCCCTTCGTTAATCTCTTTTAAATGTCGCAAGTATTAAATTAGATTTCTTCTTTAAGTGGTAGTATCCTTCCTCAAGGATCGCTACAAGTGTTAGTATTAGATCCTAGGTTTGTTGTTCTAGGACTTTTGATGTGAATTACTTGTATACTTGTTCGCTTTTGAAAAAGGTTCTATTTGTATTATTTGTTCACTTACATGGTTTATAATATTTTTATCGCATGTAGAGTGTATATGCATCAAGTACTTGTCTCTAATGCAATGTGATCTTCCCTTTTGAAGGAATTAAATTATGGCCTCTTCTTCTAACAGACCTATGGAAGCTGCTCGTGAAGGTTCGGGAACCTCTGTTTCCCAACCTCATGCACTAGAAGGTGTTGGAGAACATTTCTCAGAATAATATGTTCCCCACACTAGTGGGTCTGAAGTGGGAAACCATCAAGGTGTAAGAGTTGGTTCACATCCTCACATGAGTCGTGGTACTCAAGCCATGAATCCTCCTTTTCAACAAATGGCTGAATTTTTCCACCACATGGCTGAATTGATGCATGATCCCAACAGAATTAACTTTTAGAAAATAAGGAAAATGGGTGGAGTGGATTTTGAAGGCACTGTTAATCCCACTGATGTTGAACAATGGCTAGAGCGCATGGAGAGGGTGTTTGAGCAGTTGGAGTGTTTAGATGTTGCCAAATTTAAGTATGTTATTTCACTATTACAAAATGATGCTTACGATTGGTGGGTAATTGTTTTGAATGCCAAGGTAAAACCTCCAGTTCTTACTTGGGATAATTTTCTTAAGGAATTTCGTATGAAGTATGTCCCACCTGCTTATTGTGATGCAAAGAAAAAGAAGTTTTTAAATTTTAGGCAACGAGGCATGTCTATTGCTGAGTACCAACAAAAGTTTCTAAGGCTCTCTCGTTATGCTAGAGGTATTATTAAAGAGGAAAAAGACAAGTGCATGAAATTTGAAGATGGTTTAAATGATTCCATTAGGAAGAATGTGGTGATCCTGCAACATGAGAACTTTTGTAAGTTAGTGTCTGCTGCTTTTACTTGGGAACGACTTGATAAAGAAGAAGCTAGTAGAAATGAAAACAAATTCCGAAATCCTAGACCAAATTTTAGAGGTCAATCAAAAAGGGGAAGGTTTGATGATTCTAAGGCTCGTAGTGATATCAGGCCACCTCAACAAAACCAAAACAAATCAGATTGTTCTACAGCTAGCACTCCAAATTATGGCCAAGGCAAGCCTCGCGTTCCCACTTATCCACAATGTGGAAAGAATCATTATGGTACTTGCAGGAGAGCTTCTGGTGCATGTTTCAATTGTGGGAGCTTTGATCATAAAGTGAAGGATTGTCCTAATCCTAATAATGCTACTCCCTTGAAAACTGAAGGCTCAGTTCATAAGCCTTCTATTAATCTTCCTCAAACTAATAGAGGTGCAAGACCTAAAAACACCCAAGAAGCGGGTGCAAGTTGAGTTAATAAAGCTAGTGGACCAAGGGCTGCTGCATGCGCTTATGCTATGAGGCAGAGGGATGATCAAGATGGATAAGACGTGGTTGTCGGTAAATTTCACTTATTTGGCTTATGTGTGTTTACACTGTTTGATCCTGGTTCTACACATTCATATATTTGTTCATCACTTGTTCTTCTTGAAAAGGTGAAATCTGTGAGACTTAATTATGATGTGTTGGTTGAAAGTCCTTTGGGTTATCAAGTTGTGTGTAATCGAATTTACCGAGCTTGTCCCTTCGTGATTCAAAACCTAGTCTTCCTTGCTGATTTGATTGAAATGCCCTTCAAGGATTTTGATGTTATTATCGGGATGGATTGGCTTTATAAATATCATGCAGTGGTAGATTGTAGGTCAAAGCATGTGACTTTTAAAGATCCTACATTTTCACACATCATTGTACAAGGTGAAAGATCATTGACATTTAGTATTATTTTTGTGGCCTTGGCAAGAAAGTTGATGCGTCAAGGTTGTGGGGCATACCATGCTCACATAGTTGATACACAGTTGGAGAGTCCTTGTATCAAGGACATAACTTCTGTATGTGATATCCCAGAAAATCTTCCTGGGTTTGCTTACTCCTAAATCAACCCCTATTTCTATCACTCCTTATAGAATGACTCCAGCAGAGTCAAGAGAATTGAAAGCTCAATTGCAAGAACTTCTTGAGAAAGTTTTTATTCGACCTAGTGTTTCTCCTTGGGGAGCCCCTATTTTATTCGTAAAGAAGTAAGATGGCATTCTTAGGCTTTGTATTAACTATAGACAATTGAACAGAATAACAATCAAGAATAAATATCCACTACCAAGGATCAATGATTTATTTGACCAACTAAAGGGTTCTAAAGTATTCTCAAAGATTGATTTAAGGTTTGGATATCACCAACTGCGTGTTAGAGAGAAAGATATTCCTAAAACTGCTTTTAGAACTCGGTATGGTCATTATGAATTTTTGGTGATGCCATTCGGATTGACAAATGCTCCTGCAGTATTCATGGATTTTATGAATCGAGTATTCAAGACTTATCTTGATCATTTTATGGTTGTCTTTATAGATGATATTTTAATTTTTTCCAGAAGTAGTGAAGACCATGATTAACACCTCCGGATTATTTTGCAAATTTTGAAGGAGAAAGAACTTTATGCTAAACTTTCCAAGTGTAAATTTTGGCTTGATGTAGTGGCTTTTCTGGGACATGTTGTATCAACCGAAGGCGTGAAGGTGGATCCTAGTAAGATACAAGCAGTTGTTTAATGGAGACCTCCCAAAAGTCCAACTGAGGTAAGAAGTTTCTTGGGCTTAGCAGGATACTATAGAAGATTTGTGAAAGGATTTTCCATTTATCGCCTCCCCTTTGACTAAGCTCTTGAAGAAGGAAGTAAAGTTTATTTGGGATGACAAATGCCAAGAGAGCTTTGAAACTCTCAAATCCTTGTTGACTCAAGCGCCTATACTTACTCTACCAATTGAGGGGAAAGAGTATGTAGTATACAGTGATGCTTCTCACTATGGTCTAGGATGCGTTTTGATACAAGAAGGGAAGGTTATTTATTATGCCTCTCGGAAATTAAAACCGCATGAATTGAATTATCCTATTCATGACCTTGAACTTGCTGCGATAGTGTTTGCTTTAAAAATATGGCGGCATTATTTGTATGGAGAGAAATGTCATATATTCACTGATCACAAGAGCTTAAAGTACTTGGGTACTCAGAAGGAGGTAAACCTAAGACAACGTAGATGGCTTGAACTCATCAAGGATTATAACTGCACGATTGATTATCATCCAGGTAAAGCCAAAGTGGTTGCAGATGCCTTAAGTCGAAAATCCTTCCCAAGCATTTCTTTGAGTCCTTTGCCCTTGCTCCTTGAGTTAAGAGCCATGAATGTTTGTTTTACACTTGATTCAAATGGTTCAGTTATTGCTAATTTGCAAGTAAAGCCAATATTAGTTGAACAGGTGAAGAAGCACAAAAGTTATATGAGAAACTTGTAAAATTCACCAGAGAAGTTCAAAATGGGGAAAAGCTTGATTTTACATTAACAGAGGATGGTGATTTATTTTATCAAAATAGGTTATGCGTCCCTAATGATAATAAATTGAAGAGGGAAATATTAAATGAAGCACATACTTCACCATATGCAATGCATCCCGGGGGTACAAAGATGTACCAGACCATCAAAGAAAATTATTAGTGGAATGGTATGAAGCGAGACATCGCGGAGTTCATTTCAAAATGTTTGGTTTGTCAACAAGTAAAGGCAGAACATCAGGTCCCTGTCGTTTACTACAGCCCTTGTCGATGCCGGAATGGAAATGGGAGAGAATAACTATGGACTTTATTTCTGGACTTCCTCACACTCAGAGAAATCATGATGCAATATGGGTGATTATGGACAGGCTAACCAAGAGTGCTCACTTCTTAGCAATCAGGATGAATTACTCACTTGAGCATTTAGCCGAATTGTATATTAATGAGATTGTAAGACTACATGGGATCCCTGTGTCTATTGTATCAGACTGAGACCCAAGGTTTATATCTAGATTTTGGGGTAGCTTGTAGGAAGCTTTGAGTACTAAGTTAAAATTTAGCACTTCGTTCCATCCTCAGACAGACGGTCAGTCGGAAAGAGTGATACAAATTTTTGAGGATATGCTTCGAGCTTGCATTATGGAGTTTGAGGGTAGTTGGGACAAACACTTGGCTTTGATAGAATTTTCTTACAATAATAGTTACCAATCGAGTATTGGAATGCCTCCCTATGAAGCCTTATACGAAATAAAATGCCGAACCCCTCTTTGTTGGAGTGAAGTTGGTGAACGAAAGCTTATTGGTCCTGAAATTGTGCAACAAACAGAGGACAAGGTAAAAATTATCAAGGATCGTCTAAAGATTTCTTCGGATAGACAAAAGTTGTACACTGATCTTAAAAGGCGTGATATTGGATATCAAGTTGGAGATAAAGTATTCTTAAAGGTGTCTCCATGGAAAAGGATTATGAGATTTGGCCAAAAAGGAAAGCTTAGTCCCCGATTTATGGGACCTTATGGGATACTTGAAAGGGTTGGACCAGTTGCATATAAACTAGCTTTGCCACCTGAGTTAGACAAGATCCACAATGTCTTCCATGTTTTTATGCTTAGAAGATATCGTTCTGATCCATCTCATGTTGTTCCAGTTGAATCTATTGATGTTAATCCTGACTTGACGTATAATTAAGAACATATCCTAATTCAAGCTCAAGAAGTAAAGCAACTTAGGATTTTGAAAGGTTTTTAGGGTTTTTTAGGGTTTAGGGTTTAGGTCTTAGCGTTTCTTAGGGATTAGGGTTTTATATGGTTTTTTTTAATTATAGGGTTTTTAAATGTTTTTTAGAATTTTTGAGGTTTAGGGTTTTTTATAGGTTATTTAGGGTTTAGGGATTCTAGGATCTAAGGTTTAGAATTTCTTCAGGTTTAGGGTTTCATAGGTTTAGGGTTTCTTAGGGTTTACGATTTTGGATTTAGGGTTTCTTAAGGTTTATAATTTAGTGTTAAGGATTTTTTAGGTTTTTTTTTAGATTTAAGGATTTTGTGGGTTTTTAGGCTTTAGGGTTTCTTAGGGTTTACTGTTTTCGGTTTATTTGGGTTTTTTAGGGTTTAGGACTTAGGTTTTTTAATGTTTTTTTTAGGGTTTTTAGGTTTAGGGTTTTTTAGAGTATATGTCTTAGGGATTTTTAGGGTTTCTTAGGATTTAGGGTTCAAGGTTTTTCTAGGGTTTAGGGTTTATGTCATAGGGTTTCTTTGGCTTGTTTAAGGATTTTTTTTAGGAATTTCTAGGTTTCAGGTTTTTTCAAGGGTTTTTAGTGTTTCTTAGGGTTAAGGGTTTTTAAGAGTTATGATTTAGGCTTTAGGGTTTCTTAGGATTTCTTAGGATTTAAGGTTAGCTTTCTTAGGGTTTAGGGATTAGGGTTTCTTCAGATTTCTTAAGGTTTAGGGTTTCTTAGAGTTAAGGGTTTAGGGCTTGGGTTTTTTTAGGGTTTTTTAGGTTTATGTTTTTTCTAGGGTGTTTTTAGGTTTAGGGTTTTTAGGGATTAGGGTTTATTACGATTTAGGTTTAAGGGTTTAGGGTTTCTTAGGGTTTAGGTTTTTTTTAGGGTTTTAAGCATTTAGGGTTTTTAAAAATTATTTTTAGGGTTTCTTAGGGTTTAGGTTTATTTTAGGGTTTTAAGGTTTTTTAGGATTTAGGATTTCTTAGAATTCAGGGTTTAGAGTTTCTTTAAATTTCTTAGGGTTTTTCGGATTAAGGGATTTTTCGGGTTTTGGGTTTATGGCTTAGGTTTTTTAGGTTTAGGGGTTTTAAGGTTTTTTTTTGCGTTTTTTTTTTTAGGTTTTTTAAGGTTTAGGGTTTCTTTGGTTTCTTAGGGTTTAGTGTTTAGGATTTTTTAAAAGTTTTTAGGGATTATTAGGGTTTAGGGTTTCATAGGATTTAGGGTTTCTAAGGGTTTAGAGTTTCTTAGGATTTAGGGTTTCTAAGGGTTTAGAGTTTCTTAGGATTTATTAAGGTTTCTTAGGATTTCTTAGGGTTTAGAGTTGAGGTTTTAGGGTTTAGGGTATTTTGGGGGTTTTTAGGGATTATGGTTTCTTAGGGTTTAATGGTTTAGGTTTTAGAATTTTGGGTTTTTTTGGGTTTGTGGTTTAGGGCTTAGGTTTTTTAGGTTGAGGGTTTTTAATGTTTTTTTCGTTTAGGGGTTTTTATAGCGTTTCTTAAGGTTTTGGGCTTCTTATTACTTAGGGTTTCTTAGTGTTTAGGGCTTGGGTTTCACAAGGTTTAGTTTTTAGTAGTTCTTAGGGTTTCTTAGGGATTAGGGTTTCGTTGGGTTTCTTAGGGTTTAAGGTTTAGTGTTTCATAGGGTCTTTTGGGGTTTAAGGTTTAGGGTTTCTTATGGTTTAAGATTTAGGGTTTCTTAAGGTTGCATAGGGTTTCTTAAGGTTTAGGGTTTAGGGTTTCTTAGGATTTCGTGCTTGGGGTTTTTTAGGGTTGAGGGTTTCTTATGGTTTCATAGGGTTTATTAGGGTTTAGGGTTGAGGGTTTCTTATGGTTTCATAGGGTTTATTAGGATTTAGGGTTTAGAGATTAGACTTTATAGTTTTTTAGGGTTTATGGTTTAAGGCTTAGGGTTTTTAGGGTTTAGGATTTTAAAAGGTTTTTAGGGCTTTTTTTAGGGTTTGGGGATTCTTAGGTTTAGTGTTTCTTATGGTTTGGGGTTTCTTAAGGCTTCTTAGGGTTTAGAGTTTAGGGTTTTTTAGAGTTTAGGGGTTTAGGGCTTAGGTATTTTAGGGTACTTTAGGTTTACATTTTTTAAAAGTTTTTTTGGGGTTTTTTAGGTTTAGGGTTTTTCAAGGTTTCTAGGGTTTCTTTGGGACTTTAGCGTTTCTGACGGTCTAAAAATTAGGGTTTCTTAGGGCTTAGGGTTTTCTTAGGGTTTAGAGTTTCTTAGGATTTAGGGTTTCTTAGTATTTAGGGTTTATGGTTTTGGGCTTTGGGTTTTTAGGGTTTAGGGTTTTTAAGGGTTTTTTAAGTTTAGGGTTTAGGTTTCTTATGGATTTGGGTTTAGGGTTTAGGGTTTAATATTTTTAAAGTTTAGGTTTCTCAGGGTTTAGGTGTTTTTAGGGTGTTGGGCTTAGTTTTTCGGGTTCTTAAAAGTTTATTTTGGGGTTTTGTAAAGATGTTTTTAAGGGTTTCAAATTTTTTAGGATTTAGGGTATAAGGTTTCTTAGGATTAAGTATTTCCTAGGGTTTTTAGGGTTTTTTAGGACTTAGGGTTTACGGTTTCTTTGGGTTTAGAGTTTAGGGTTTTGGATTTTTTAGGGTTTAGGGGTTTTTAAGGTTTTTAGGGCTTATGGTTTAGGTTTTTTATAGGGACTTTTTAGATGTAGGGGTTTTAAAGTTTTTTTTTAGGATTTTTGGGTTTACGGTTTTTAAAGGTTTTTTAGGATTTAGGGTTTCTTAAGGTTTTTAGGGTTTAGGTTTTAAGATTTCTTAGGGTTTAGGGTTTTATTTTAGGGTTTTTTAAGGTGTGGGGTTTAGGGTTTAGGTTTTTTTAGGATTAGGGGTTTTAAGGGTTTTTTTAGTGTTTTTTAGTTTTAGGATTTATTAGGATTTAGGGTTTGTTAGGGTTTAGGGTTTGTTAGGGTTTTGGATTAAGGGTATAGGGTTTATTAGGGTTTAGGGTATCTTAGGTTTTATGTTTTTTGGGGGGTTTAGCGTTTAGGGTTAAGTATTTATTAGTATTTTTTTTAGGCTTTAGGGGATTTAGGGTTAAGTATTTTTTAGGCTTTTTTAGGGTAACACTTTTTAAATATTTAGGGTTTCTAGGGTTTAGGGTTTATGATTTCTTTGGGTTTCTTGGTTTTTTAAAGGTTTTTTTTAGGGTTTATAGGTTTAGGGTTTCTTAGGGTTTGTGATTTCTTAGGGTTTAATATTTAGGATTTCTTAGGGTTTATAGTTTCGAGTTTCTTAGGGTTTAAGGTTTCTCAGGGTTTAGGATTTCTTAGGGTTTAGAGTTTAGAGTTTCTTAGGGTTTAGGATTTTTTAAGGCTATGGATTTAGTGTTTAGGTTTATTAGGGTTTAGAGTTTCTTAGGATTTCTTAGGGTTTATGGTTTCTTAGTGTTTTTTAGGGTTTAGAGTTTACAGTTTTTAGGGTTTAGGGTTTAGGGTTTTATTAGGGTTTAGGGTTTTTAGGTTTTTCTAGATTATGTTTTTTTAAGGTTAGGGTTTAGGAGTTCTTAGGGTTTAGGGTTTTTTAGAGTTTCTTAGGGTTTAGGGTTTCTTAGGTTTCTTAGGATTTAGGGTTTCTTAGGGTTTAGGCTTTAGGCTTTTTAGGGTTTAGAATTTAGGGTTTAGGGTTTTTTAAGTTTAGGGTTATTAAAAGGTTTTTAAAGGGCTTTTAAGCTATAGGGTTTAGAGTGTCATAGAGTTTCTTAGGGTTTAGAGTTTAGGGGTTTTAAGGTCTTTTTTAGGGTTTTTTACGTTTAGTGTTTTGTAAAGGTTTTTTAGGATTTAGGATTTTTTATGGTTTAGGGTTTACGGTTTCATAGAGTTTAGGGTTCATTAGGGTTTAAGGTTTAGGATTCTTAGGGTTTAGAGTTTAGGGCTTAGGGGTATTTAGGCTTTAGGCTTTAGGGCTTAGCGTTTTTTGTGTTTTTTACATTTAAGGTTTTAAAGGATTTTTAGGGTTTAGGGTTTATTAGTGTATAAGGTTTCTTAGGCTTTAATATTTCTTAGGGTTTTTAGGTTTTCTTAGGGTTTAAGATTTCTTATGGTTTAGAGTTTAGGGTTTACGGTTTAAGGTTTTTTAGGGTTTAGGATTTTTTAAGGTTTTTTAGGGTTTAGGGTTTAGAATTTTTATATGGTTTTAAAGGTTTAGGGTTCTTTAAGGTTTTTTTTAGGGGTTTTGAAGTTATTTTTAAGGTTTTAAAGGTTTTTTTAAGGTTTAGCTTTAAAGATTTCATAGGCTTTAGGGTTTTGGATTTCTTAGGGTTTTTTAGGATTGAGGGTTTTGGTTTCGGGTTTAGGATTTTTAGGGTTTAGGGCTTGGGGGTTTTAAAGGGTTTTTTATTAGTGTATTTTAGGTTTATCGTTTTTTAGGGTTAAGGGTTTATTAGGATTTAGGGTTTCTTAGGGATAAGTTTAGGGTTTAGGGTGTTTTTGGATTTAGGGTTTTAGGGATTCTTAGGGTCTAGGGTTTTAGGGATTCTTAGGGTTTAAGATTTCTTAAAGTTTAGGGTTTAGGGGTTTTTAGTGTTTATGTTTTAGGGCTTAATATCTTTTAGGGATTATTTTTAGATTTAGAGTTTTTAAAGGTTTTTTTAGGGTTTTTTTGGTTTCAAGTTTTCAGGATTTTTTTTAGGCTTTAGAGTTTCTAAGGGTGTAACACCCCGTATTCTACGTGTACTAGTTTTACTTATATGATGCTTATTAAATTCCTTGTGGTATAGTGATGTACTCAGTTTCCTATCCGACTAAGTGAACTCAAAATAAAAAAATTCAAACTCGAGATAGTAAAAGGTGGTATTTGATGTAAAAGTCAAAGTGGTCAAGTGTGTATTAGTGCTACGGTCTTGTAAAGAAACTAAGATCAGGAAAATAGTGTAAAATAAGTGAGGTGCTTGCTTGACTAAACTATGCTAGTAGGTGACAAGTAGGTGATCCACCTACTTAGAATTAGTGGACTACATTTTAAGTGAAAAGGGCAAGTAGGTGATGCAACTACTTAGAATAAGTTGACTACATTTTAAGTGAAAAGAGCAAGTAGGTGATGCACCTGCTTGCTTAAAAGTAAAGGACCATATTATTTCTCCAATTTATTAAGTAAAAAACGTCCAGAAGGTACCTCTAAAGCACTCAAGCTTATCATATCTCCTTCATCACTTATTCTCCAGAAAATTAGTCCCAAGAAAAGCCATAGAAGCTCCAAGAGTTCTAGTCTACAGCTTCACCATTAAAATCTGAAGCAAACCCTTTATTTTTAATATACAACTTGGTAGAACATCTCCCATCTTAAGTAATTCAAGTGAATAATCTGATTCAACATAGAGGTAAGGGGGAGAGGACAACCTAAACCTTGAAGAATCCAAGTCTTAGCAAGTGAGGTTTCTTTCCATCAAGGTAAGCTATGGAAATTTTCATCCCTCTCTTGTGCTTGCATTGTTTGTGAAAGTTTGTATGTGTTAACGAACTGAGGAGTATTGCCTCTATATGGTGTGATCTTGATAAATGTTCAGGAAGGATGTGCTTGTTGGGACAGCCATCGAGAGAAGTAATGGGAACTGGTTATAGGCTAGAACATTGAAAGTGTAGTGATACACCACTTAATTGAGTGTTGCATGAGCTTACTTCCTGCCATCCTTTTGTATACTATTTTCCAAACGTGATAAAGCCCGAGGAGTTTCGGAGAACCTTATAAGAAGGTTGTATAGTATATAAAGAAAATTAGAGGAGAATGGGTGGGAAGAACACCCTTGGTGGGATCAATTATAGATTTACTATCAATTACTGTTTTAGTCTTGATCAAGTAGCCCAAACTTGTTGATCAGCTACTAATGCTAGTTTTATTATTTACTCCATTGTAGATAAATAATCTGAAAGGAAGACGGTTAACTCATTGTAATATCGAAAGTTGTGCAGCAAGGTATGTAAGGCTATTCGATATCATATTCCTTGGCATGAAATCTGATACTTGCGATTAATATCAATGAAGTGAATTTCCTAAGTTCTATTCCTAATAAAGGAAACATAGTAGCAGTGTATGATCTCCAAATAACTAACAATATTTTCCCCTATTTTAATATGTCAAATCACTTCATTATATGTTCATTACTCTACATTTGTATAATTATCCTCCTATCTGATAGTATAGAAATAGTATTCACAACAGCAAGCTTGGTGAATTCTACTCTTAGTCAATTGAAGTCAATTGTGCCATTTAAGCTCATCAGTGATCCATTGATGTTACATAGCTCCTTATGTCATTGTCACTGCCTTAAAGTTATTATTCTAATGTCTTCTACTATTGGTCCATGGTTCCAAATCTCCATACTGATTATGACCACCAAAACAACAATCTCAAAGATTAAAAAAACTAATTGAAGAAATCTGTATAATTATGGGTGGCAGCCCAGAGGCAAATGCCTAGCATGGGTCGATCCCAATTGGTATAGAAGGGTGGCAGCTTAGCTATGAAAGCCTAGCATGAGTCGATCCCAATTGGTATAGAAGGGTGGCAGCTCAGGGGCGAAACCTTAGCATAGACCGATCCCAATTTGTGTAATCATAAGGACAACATCCTAGGGGTTAAAATACCTAGTAAGGGTCATCATCTTCTACCGCTGATGAGCTGGTCATTTGTATCATATGTCTTATAAAGATTATAGCGCACATAAACTTAAAGAAAATAATGTAACATACACGATTCCATAATATAACACACAGAAAAGTAAAGAGAAGAATGTAACATACACGATTCCACAAGTATAAGCAAAGGTGGTCTCTAACCCCTATCTATTGTATTTGGTTTCATTTGAGCTCTCATTTTACATATGATTGTATTATGCCTTACATATTCAGTACATTATTTCGTGTTGATGTCCCTTATTGGGGATGCTGCATTTCATATTGCATGTACAGGTACTCAACTAGTAGATCTCTCCCATAGAAGCACATGATACTCAGCGGTTTTTGGTGAGCTCCAGGTTGATTCGGGGCTTTGCCGAGTCTTTACTATGCGTATTTTGATAGTTGACAGTCATGGATTCCAGTAGACGCTTTGTAGACATTTTAAAGATATCATCTATATACATAATTTTACTTGTCACATGTATTGGTTCAACTAGTGGACATGTATTGTATATGTAGCTTCTCATTAGTAAATCTATCTGCATAGTAGTTCACTTTCTCGTCATAGATCACTTCTAAAGCATATATTCATATGGTACTTGTCCTCCTCACCTAAGATTAGGTATGACAAAAGTGGTATCAGAGCAGTTAGTCTTAGGGAGTCTAAAAAGCCGTTTCTTGTAGAGCCTTACTTATGAATGTGTTGCGCGCCACATTTATAATTAGGGGGCCGCTTGGACATTTAGGAAATTTTATCTTCCTTCATAATCCAGATCGTACGATAGAGTGACGTTAAGAAGTCAATTTCCACTTGTACCTGATCATATTATTCATATTATGCTTACTATGGTTAAGGTTAATGGTAGCTTTGTCAATAAACTAGATTGAGCTCATTTTATTCGACTGTCCCACTCCACAAGGTATGTAAAGCCTTTTATGTTATTTGCATCTAAAGTTGCATTTGTACCATTTGTATCACGTTGGTTCAATTGAGAAAGATATAGTATGGATATTCGTATGCTTAAAAAATGATGGTTTACTTAGTTACATATATGAGCTGTAGCATTTCCAAGCACGCCTTCTTAGGAGGATGTAACCAACTCTTGAGTTCTATATTTTCTCCATATTTTATAGGATATATTCCTATATAGGACACTCATTCTTACTTAGTCTGTGATATACATAGAATTTTCAGCGTTACACATGTACTCGAAGTTGATGTTGTTGAACCAGTTTCTCTTAGTTAGAAGAAGGTAGTGGCACAATCTGATAGGTGAATGTATCAGTGGAATAGAGTTACTAGAGAGGTACCTAATTGGCTGAGAAGGCCCAAATTCTCACCATATTTCATCCTGATTATGTTAGTAGTTGGATTTTTATATGGTATGTGCCAACCACCCCAAATAAGTACTAATAACATTTGTATTCTTTTCATGGTTATAAAATTTTGGGATAAGTGTGCTAATTGCTGCAAATGATATATGTATGGTAGTTCCTACTATGATCTATATTTTGGCTATAGAGCATTAGTATGTGACTAAAGGGTAAGGTTAACAAAAGGAAAATTGATTGGATAGACCTAAACCCCAAAAAACCTTCAAAAACCCTAAACCTACAAACACTAAAAAAAACCAAAACCCTAAAAAAACATTAAAACCCCTACATCCAAAAGTCCCTATAAGAAACCTTAAATCATAAGCCTTAAAAACCTTAAAAACCCTAAACCCTAAACTCTAAACCCAAAGAAACCGTAAACCCTAGTCCTAAGAAACCCTAAAAACCTTATACCCTAAACCCTAAGAAATCATATAGTCTAAACTCTAAACCCTAAACCCTAAGAAACCCTATGAAACCATAAGAAACCCTCAACCCTCAACCCTAAAAAACCCAAACCCAAAATCCTAAGAAACCCTAAACCCTAAACCTTAAGAAATCCTATGCAACCTTAAGAAACCCTAAATCTTAAACCCTAAACCCAAAAAAACCTATCAAACCCTAAGAAATCCAATGATACCCTAATCCCTAGGAAACCCTAAGAACTCCTAAAAAACAAACCCTATGAAACCCTAAGCCCTAAACACTAAGAAACCCTAAGTACTAAGAAACCCTAAATCCTAATAAACCCTATAAAAACCCCTAAAAACCACTAAACTAAAAAAACATTAAAAACTCTCAATCTAAAAACCCTAAGCCCTAAACCATAAACCCCAAAAAACCCTAAATTCTAAAACCTAAACCTTTAAACCCTAAGAAACCCTAAACCCTAAAAATCTTTAATAACCCAAAAAACACCCTAAACCCTAAAACCTCAACTCTAAACCTTAAGAAATCCTAAGAAATACTAAACCCTACGAAACCTTAAGAAATCCTAAGAGACTCTAAACCCTAAACCCTTAGAAACCCTAAATCCTAAGAAACCCTAAACCCTAATAATCCCTAAAAACCATTAAAAAATCCTAAACACTAAACACTAAGAAACCCTAAGCCTAAACCCTAAGCAACCCTAAGCCCTAAAAAACCTAAAAAAATCTTAAAACCCCTAAACCTAAAAAACCCTAAAAAACCTAAGCCATAAACCCGAAACCCTAAAAATCCCTAAAAAAAAACAATAAACCCTTAAAACCCTGAGAAATTTTAAGAAACTCTAAACCCTGAATTCTAAGAAACCCTAAATCTTAAAAAACCCTAAAAACCTTTAAAAAAAACCCTAAACCTTAAAAACCCTAAAACAATGTTTAAAAATCGTAAACCCTAAAAAATGATTTTAAAAAAACCTAAATGCTAAAAATCCTAAAAAACCCTAAACCCTTAAACCTAAACCGTAAGAAATCCTAATCCCTAAAAATCCTATAAAACCCTAAACCAAAAAAACCCAAAAAAAACATAAACCAAAAACCCAAAAAAAAACCCAAGCCCTAAACCCTTAACTCTAAGAAACCCTAAACCTTAAGAAACCCTAAACCCTAAGAAACCCTAATTCCTAAACCCTAAGAAAGCTAACCTTAAACCCTAAGAAACCCTAAAGCCTAAACCATAACCCTTAAAAACCCTTAACCCTAAGAAACCCTAAAAACCCTTTAAAAAACCTGAAACCAAAAAATTCCTTAAAAAAATCTTTAAAAACCCTAAGAAACCTTAAGAAATAAACCCTAAACCCTAGAAAAACCTTCAACCGTAAATCCTAAGAAACCCTAAACCCTAAGAAATCCTTAATCATGAGAAATCCTAAACCCTAAACCCTAAAATACCTTTTAAATATATAAACCTAAAAAACCCTAAAAGGCCCAAAAACCCCAAAAAACCTAAAAAAAAAACTTTAAAAATCCTTACTCCTAAAAAACCCTAAACCTAAATTGTAAAAACCTTTTAAAAAATTCAAAACACTAAACCCTAAGAAACCCTAAAACTCCTAAGAAAGCCAAAACCCTAAGAAATTACACTAAACCCTAAGAAACCCTAAACCCTAAGAAACCCTAACCCTAAATCTTAAGAAACTCTAAGAAACCTTAAGCCCTAAACTCTAAGAAACCCTAAATCTTAAAAAACAAGAAAAAATCCCTAGACCTAAAAAACACAAAAAACTCTTGAAACCCCTAAACTTAAAAAATCCTAAACCCTAAAAACCCATAAAACCCTTTAAAAACCCTAAGGGACCGTTTGGTTACTGATTAGAGTTATGCAGGTATTAGTTATGTAGGTATTAGTTATGCAGGTATTAGTTATGCAGGGTTTAGTTATGCAGGGTTTAGTTATGTGAGTATTAGTTATGTAGGTATTATTTAGTTATGTAGAGATTACATTACATGATTATTAACTATTGAATATTGAATTTAATATAAATTAATATAAATTATTTACAAATTAATACATGATAATTAAATATGTGGATATATTTAGTAATATATAATGCGAATATATAATTAGCATATGCGCTATCAAAATTATACATTTTGATTCATAATATTAATCAATATTTATATTTTGATTTTAAATGAAAAAAAATAAAAGTCGTTTGTATACAAAAAGAAATTATAAACAAAACTAGTTGGGAAAATAGAATAGTTATGTAAAGTTTTCAATAAAAAAAAGAACTAAAAATAAATTAATAGGGATAAATGTGTAATTTATCTTTTTAATACATGTATAACTAATACCCACATAACTTATTCCACCTTCTACCCTGCACAACTTATACATAGATTCCCTCATAAGTTATGTAGGTATTAATTATGTAGGATTACAAAAAACGCAACCAAACACCGTATAAAATTAATACATGAATAACTTTTATACAATATTTAGAACTTATCAACCAAACATAGTATAAGTAATTTTGACTTTTCAACGTAATAATTTTTTTTTACCAAACATAATAAAACTAATACAATGTTTTATACATGAATAACATGCCCTCTTATACTGTAACCAAATGACCCCTAAATCCTAAACCCTAAATCCATAAAAAAACCCTTTAAAAACCCTAAACCCTAAGAAACCAAAACCATACACCCAAAATCCTAAGAAACCCTATGAAATCCTAATACCTAAGAAACCTTAAAACATAAAACCTAAGAAACTCTATGAAATCCTAAACCCCAAAAAACTCTAAACCCCAAACACTAAACCATATGAAATCCTAAGCCCTAAGAAACCCCAAACCCTATGAAACCCTAAGAAATCCTGAACCCTAAAAAACCCTTTAAAAATCCCAAAACACTAAGAAACCCAAAATCCTAAGAAACCTAAACCTTAAAATCGTTAAAAACAATTAAAACCCCTAAAAACTATAAGCCCTAAACACTAAAAAACCCCAAAACCCCTTAACCCTAAACCATAAGAAACTCTGAATGCTAAACCTTAAGAAACCCTAAATCCTAAGAAAGCCTAGACCCTAAGAAACCCAAAACACTAAAAATCGATAAAAACCACAAAAAACCCTATATAAAACCCTAAACCCTAAACTTTAAACCCTAAAAAACCTAAATGCTAAAACCTAAGAAACCCTTAACCCTGAGAAACTCTAAAAAAACTGTAAAAACCTTTAAAAATCCTAACCCTAAAAACCCCAAAAATTCTTAAAACTTAAAAAACCCTCAACCCTAAGAAACCCTAAACCCTATGAAACCCAAAGAATCCCTAAGAAACATTAAACTCTAAGAAACCCTTAGAAACCCTAAACACTAAGAAACCTTAAACCCTAATCCATAAAACCCCTAAGAAACCCTAAACTCTAAAAAATATTAAAATTCCTAAACCTGAAAAACCCTAGAAAACAATAAACCTAAAAAACCCTAAAAACCCATAATCCCTAAACCCTAAATCCTTAAAAACTATAAACCCTAATAAAATCTAACCCTAAACCTAAAGAACCCTAAAAACCCCTAATCCCTAAACCCTAAATCCTAAAAAACCATAAACCCTAAGAAAAACTAAACCCTAAGAAATCCTAAATCCTAAGAAACCCTAAATCCTAAGAAACCATAAAACTTAAACCCTAAGAAACCCTAAACCCTAAAACCTAAGAAACTCTAAATCCTAAGAAACCCTAAATCCTAAAAAACCATAAATCCTAAACCCTAAGAAACCCTAAACCATAAACCCTAAGAAACCCTAAACAATAAACCCTAAGAAACCCTAAACAATAAACCCTAAAAGACTCTAAGACATCGTAAACTCTAAAAAACCCTAAACCCTAAAAAACCCTAAAATATTTTTAGAAACCCTAAACGCTAAACCCTTAGAAACCCTAAAAATCCCCGAATCCTAATCCCTAAGAAACTCTAAACCCTAAAATCTAAGAAACCCTGAAGCTTTAGAAACTCTAAGCCTTGAAAACCCTTAAAACCCCTAAACATAAAACCCTAAAAAACTTTAAAAACACTGAACATAAAAAAAACCCAAAAAACTTAAACCTTAAGCCCTAAACACTAAGAAACCCTTAACCCTAAATCCTAAGAAACCCTAAACCCAAAACTCTAAGAAACCCTTTGTCACACCCAACCCTGGGTGAGGTGGACAAGTACCATATGAATACATGCTTTAGAAGTGATCTATGATGAGAGAGTGAACTACTGTGCAAATAGATTTACTAATGAGAAGCTATATATACAACACATGTCGACTAGCTGAACCAATACATGTGACAAGTAAAACTATGAATACAAATGATAGCTTAAAAATGTCTACAAAGACTCTACTGGAATCCATGACTGTACAACTATCAAAATACACATAGTAAAGACTCGACAAAGCCCCGAATCAACCTGGAGCTCACCAAAAACCGCTGAGTATCATGTGCTTCTATGGGGGAGATCTACTAGTTGAGTACCTGTACCTGCAGCATGAAATGCAGCATCCCCAATAAAGGACGTCATTACGAAAGAATGTACTGAATATGTAAGGCATAATACAACCATATGTAAAATAAGAGCTCAAGTGAAACCAAATACAATAGATAGGGATTAGAGACCACCTTTGCTTATACTTGTGGAATCGTGTAGTTACATTTTTCTCTTTACTTTTCTGTGTGTTATATTGTGGAATCGTGTATGTTACATTATTTTCTTTACATTTATGTGCGTTATAATCTTTATAAGACATATGATACAAATGACCAGCTGATCAGCGGTAGAAGAGGATGACCCATGCAAGGCATTTTAACCCCTAGGATGTTGTCCTCATGAATACACAAATTGGGATCGGTCCATGCTAGGCTTTCCCCCTGAGCTGCCACCCTTCTATACCAATTGGAATCGACCCATGCTAGGCTTTCTCCCCTGAGCTGCCACCCTGCTAAACCAATTGGTATCGACCCATTCTAGGCATTTGCCCCTGGGCTGCCACCCATAATTATACAAATTACTTCAATTAGTTTCTTTAATCTTTGAGATTGTTGTTTTGGTGGTCATAATCAGTATTAAGCTTTGGAACCATGAACCAATAGTAGAAGACATGAGAATAATAACTTTAAGGCAGTGACAATGACATAAGGAGCTATGTAACATCAATGGATCACCTATGAGTTTAAATGACACAATTGACTTCAATTGACTAAGAGTAGAATTCACCAAGCTTGTTGTTGCGAATACTATTTCTATACTAGCACATAGGAGGATAATTATACAAATGCAGAGTAATGAACATATAATTAAGTGATTTGACACGTTAAGATAGGGGAAAATATTGTTAGCTATTTGGAGATCATACGATGCCACTATGTTTCCTTTATTAGGAATAGAACTTAGGAAATTCACTTCATTGATATTAATCGCAAGTATTAGATTTCATGCCAAGGAATATGAAATCGAATAGCCTTACATACCTTGCTGCACAACTTTGGATATTAAAATGAGTTAACCATCTTCCTTTTAGATTATTTATCTACAATGGAGTAAATAATAAAACTAGCATTAGTAGTTGCTCAACAAGTTTGGGCTACTTGATCAAGACCAAAACAGTAATTGGTAGTAAATTTATAATTGATCCCATAAAGGGTGTTCTTCCCACCCTTTCTCCTCTAATTTTTTTTATATACTATACAACCTTCTTACAAGCTCCTCCGAAACTCCCCGGGCTTTATCACATTTGGAAAATAGTATACAAAGGGATGGCAGGAAGTAAGCTCATGCAACACTCAATTAAGTGGTGCATCACTACACTTTCAATGTTCTATCCTCTAACCAGTTCCCATTACTTCTCTACACATATCCAACCACACCTCCCTTATTTTACGATACACAAAACAGTCCCTAAGCATCACAATGTGGAAGTAGCAATATGAACTCATGGCTTCCAATGAAAATCCCGTGAGTCCCAACTAACATTACATTTAAGATGCTCAAAATGAGCTCACAATCGAAATTTAAGGGGACTCCACTCCATGGCTGTCCCAACAAGCACATCCTTCCTGAACATTTACCAAGCTCACACCATATTTAGGCAACACTCCTCAGTTCATTAACACTTATAAACTTTCACAAACAATGCAAGAACATGAGAGGGATTAAAATTTCCATACCTTACCTTGCTGGAAAGAAACCCCACTTGCTAAGACTTTGATTCTTCAAGGTTTAGGTTGTCCTATCCCCCTTACCTTGATGTTAAATCAGATTATTCACTTGAATTCCTTAGGATGGGAGATGTTCTACCAAGTTGTACTTTAAAAACAAAGGGTTTACTTCAGATTTTAATGGTGAAGCTATAGACCAGAACTCTTGGAGCTTCTATGGCTTTCCTTGGGAGTAATTTTCTGGAGAATAAGTGATGAAGGAGATGTGATAAGCTTGAGTGCTTTAGAGGTCCCTTATGGACGTTTTTTACTTAATAAATTAGAAAAATAATATGGTCCTTTACATCACCTCCTTAATTTCTGCCACAAGTTTTAAGTAGGTGCATCACCTACTTGCCCTTTTCCCTTAAAATGTAGTCCACTAATTCTAAGTAGGTGCATCACCTACTTGCCGTTTTCACTTAAAATGTAGTCCACTAATTCTAAGTAGGTGCATCACCTACTTGTCACCTACTAGCATAATTTAGTCAAGCAAGCACCTCACTTATTTTACACCATTATCCTGATCTTAGTTTCTTTACAAGACCATAACACTAATACACACTTCACCACTTTGACTTTTACATCAAATACCACCTTTTACTATCTCGAGTTCGAACATTTTTTTGAGTTCACTTAGTCGTATAGGAAACCGAGTACATAACTATACCACAAGGCAATTCATAAGCATCATATAAGTAGAACTAGTACACGTAGAATACGGGGTGTTACATCCTCCCCTCTTATGATCATTCATCCTCGAATGATAGGCGTACCTGATAGTTTGGTTAATCTTGGAATTTTATTTGGAGATTTTCGAGAGTTCCCTTTGTAAATAGGACTATCCAAAATCTATATACTAGCCTAAAACATGTATAGACAAGTCTCGCATGACGTCTCAATAGATATGGTTCATGAAATAAGAATATGACAAATTAAACCCCTTTCTTGACTATATAATTCACTGAAGATACACAAGTAGAAATCATACAAATAAGGAATTTAATATACCTAATCACAAGATATGCAAATAAAATATCAAATGAACAAATGCTAGTAGGACTAATGATCATATAAAGGGACCAAATGATCTCAGATCCTTATGCTGATGTTTAGAATGAGGAGGGATATTTAGGATCTCTACCATCTTCTATTTCCAAGTATCTTATGTTATATTCTATTCCTTCCACAATACATCAATGTAGGTTACACCTTTTGTGTCTAGCTTCCGGGCCTTAACAATCAAGAATAACTATAGTAACTCCCGAAATTTGTTTTATATGGAATGGACACATAAAATCATAGGCCTAACCTATCTGGGCTCTACTTTCCCTTCTCCTTTATCTTATGACGCTTTTTAGAGGTGAGTCTTATAAGAACGCGTACCTGTTGATATAAACTCTAAATTTTAATGTCGCAGCTTCGGATAAGGAATTATGCTACGTTATTTATCTATGGTTGTGATAAAATTTACATATATTCCCAACCTTTTCTTGTCAAAATCTTCACTACATAATGATACAAGGAAATGTTTTCCCTAAATGTTCAAAACTCAAGTCAATAAGCACAGAGGGGCTAGTATACGGATAAATAAGTCACATTTGGTATGACACATAGACAGACTAGCACAAAAGGGAGCGCATACTATACGGGCATTAAGCTATAGAAATATTTGGTGTACGCGCGCATATGAACTATAGGGTAGCGTGTGAGCAAGTGAACTATAAGGCATGTTGCAAATGGACCAGATGAGCACATGATGTATGAGTACTAAAGCTACGAAATATATATATGTAAGCAAGTAGACTATAAGACATGTAGACATATAATAAAATAAACTACGGAACATAAATCACATTAGCAAGTGTGTTATATTGTATAGATAGGTGGACTAACATGTCAATAAGTACACATATAAAATATGAGCAAGTGAGCACATGCCACATGGCCAGAAAAGCAATAAGGCCTGTAATGTTTAAGCAAGTAGGCTACGAGGCATGTCATATATATAGAAATGATTTATGATGCATATGACATGTAAACAAATGATATGTGGTTCATATAACCCACGAGCATTAATTTTGCCCATAGCATATAATCAATTAGCCTGCAGTACCCACATAATATGGACAAGTGACATGTGAGAAGTAACCAGTGCAATAAATAACATGTAGGAAAAGGTCCAACGAAAATATGTAGCAATAAACAAGGGTGCTCCGAAGTGGATAACACTTACATGCAAGAATTCTATGACATTAGGTAACATGTGAGAAAGTAATCCACAAAGGGAAAATGTCATACAAATAGATAAGGTATAGAACATGCAGCTTGTATAATTATATAACAAACCATCTTTGCAAACTATGAGATATCCTATAGAACCACTCTATTATATTAAAGGAAAACACATTGTCTTAAGCATTAAGTCACGGGTGGGATAGTTCTGCTCATATTCCTTACTCACCTCAAAGCACATACAATTGATTTCCCTATCTACTGTGTTCTGCTATTGGAACTTGGCTTCCTTCTAGGTCAATATAAATACTATAGTAAAGATAGAGAAACAAAATCCTCAATAGTTCATCTTTTGGAGAAGGAGGCCGAGGTCAACTTTACCTTCGTTACTAGCTTGTGTAGCATCACACTCAATGGCTGGTGCCTTTTGAAGGTTAAAATAGAAAATAAATAGTGAAGCTTGAACGCACCAAAAAACATGAACTCTAATATCAGGTATCTATAATGATGCAATCCGGATTACATCAAGACCGTTCAGGCGGAGTCAAGCTCTAGACCTTCACAAGATGCAAGGATTATTCATGAAGTTAGAGGTCCTTGAGATGGTGTTGATGGAAAACAAAGGATTTCATGCCTTGAAGATTGTATGGGGGAATACTGACCATTTTGGTGAGTCAGAGCCAATCAACGGATCGCCCAAGCCCTTGGGCGATGACCTCAGCTTGCCTAAATCTACAGAACATGGCTAGGAGCAGTATCCAACGGGAACAATCGCTGAGCAGAAGGGCGAGTCGCCGAGTTTACTAGGCGAGCCCGACTTGGCTCACCCATTGTCATTTTTGGGTCACTTTTCGGCCTTTTAACCTAAAAACTATAAATAGCTAGTTTGGGTTCATTTTAGACTTAGACTGTTTTGAATATTGTTGTTTGAAAACTCATGTATGAGTGTTGAGAGCTTGGTTAAGCGTTTGTTGACAATTGTTTGAAACGTCGGTTTCTTGGGAGTTTAATGCCCTTGAGGTCGTTGTAAGAGTTAGGTTCTATTGTAAGATTAATGAATCGAGGTCTTAGGGTTTAATATACTCTTTGGTTGCTTTTTGTTTCCTCTTTGTGTGTCTATCTAGTTATCTTGATTAGGTGCTTGTTTAGGGATTGTTATTGGAGGTTTTAGGATTTAATACATCCTTTAGTTGCTAATTGTTCCTCCTCTCGTATCTCTTCTTCTATTTTCTTTTGTTTCCACATTTTATTGTGATTCCCTTTTGAGAATTACATCATTTGGTATCAGAGCAAGGCTTAGTTTCGTTCCTACGAATCTAGTCTTGGGTTTGTTACGAAAACAAAAAAAAGAGTCAAAAACGTTTTTGAAGAATTACCAAAATGGGTCTTGCTGATTTGAGTCTTGTTTGAAGTTTCCAAGGTTCGATTAGTGTTCGCTAACCTTATTTCAGTCTAGGTATGAGATTTGAAGGAGTTTGGGTCACTATTGGAGATTCCACCATCGGAGACTTGAAGAAGCTTGAAGAAGACACAAGTGGGTTTTGAAATCTGGAAGTTTTGGCAAGGAATTGAGAGCTAAAAAATATTGGGTGTTGTTCCCCATATCAAGGAGAGCTTGTATCTAGAATTTCGTGAAATTCCGAGTTAAAAATCTAGAGGGTTTTATTTTGGGTCTTCATCTTGTTCTTGAAGTTCTTGAAGAACATTCAAATCTTCAAAGGGAAAAATATTTGAAAAGAAGAGTTTGATTCCAAAAGAGAAGAAAGAGAAAGTGTAAAAGTGTTAGTAAAGGAGGGAATTTACCAAAAAAGGGTAAATACTAAGTGAAAAGGTGTAGGAGGGGACCACAAAAGATTAAATTCGGAGGCCTTCAGGTGCAGCTGTTGGACCATTCGGTGAGCCCCGACTTAGCTCACCTAGTCCACTCGGCGCCTCGGCCTTTGGGCAGGTTGGTTGCCAAGTTGACCTACAATTGCTGGGAGCTACTGGAAATTTCGGTGAGCTCAGCCTTGCTCGCCGAGTCCATTCGATGTGCCGCCGAATTGCCACCCAGATCGCCGATCTGCCTCCTTTTCCTGCAACTTTTGGCGAACCCATATTCAAGTTGGTGAGCTAAACTTCACTTTTGGTGAAGAAAACATGTCATTTGGTGATCGGAAACTCAGTTTATGCTCCTAATCTCAGGTTCTAAATTCCTAGTTTCTTTTTTTTTTTTATTCTCAAACTTTCTCGAGAATCCTAAACTGATTTTCAACTTGTAATTGCTCTACTTGTTGAGTATTGGTTATTGAATTCACTTCTTTGTTAGTGCCTTTTCTTTTCGTGCTTTTATTCGTTTTACTTCGTAGTTAACTTCTTGATTCAAGTCCGTTTGTTTTAATCGAGTCGTCCGTTCTTCTTAAAACAAGAATCCATTCCGGCCAAAAGTAGAATTGACACCTTGTGATCAACAAAGTAAGCAATCTTTAACATTTGCCATGCCAATTTGAGAGGCAATCAAAGGTGTGTAAACACGAGTGATTGTGAGTTCATTTTACTAATGCCTTGACCCACGACCCCTTCCCACGGGGCATGGGTCCATCTACTGTCCGTAGATGCCCTTCGTGGGATGGCTGTTTTTGACAGCTTTTGGGGATGTTTTGGGGTCCTCCTCAAGGACCCCTTGGTTGGTCCTTAGGGAGTCGTACATTGACTCCCTAACCCTAAAACCGTCATTCTATGTTTGGGAAGTCATTTTATGATATTAACCCTCATATCAAACTCTAAAACTCTCACGTAAAGCTCTAGTTTAGTCTATTAGTTTTCTGGGTGTTACAAATGTCTTCAAACATTCAAAACCAATCAATTTAGAAATAGTATTTATCAACACTTTTTTTGTAGATAAGGCATCGGCCACCACATTTTTCTTCCCCTTTTTGTATTGGATTACATAAGGGAAAGTTTCGAGGAATTCAATCCATTTGGCGTGCCTCTTGTTCAACTTTCCTTGGGCCCCCGCATATGTTTTAGGGACTCATGGTCAGTCCTAATGACAAATTCCTTAGGCCACAAGTAGTTCTGCCAATTACCCAATGCTCTAATCAAAGCATACAATTCAAGATCATAGGTGGAATAATTAAAAGTACCACCTTTTAGCTTTTCACTAAAATAAGTAATGGGTTTTTGGTCTTGCATTAAGACAGCTCCAATGCCTACCTTCATCACATTCCACCTCAAACATTTTATCAAAATCAGGTAATTGCAACAACGGAGTGTAGCTAAGCATGGATTTTAAGGCCTCAAAATCTTTGGCTTGCTCCTCTCCCCACTTAAAAGGTTTATCCTTCCGGATTACCTCGGTCAAGAGGTCTGCTATGTTACTAAAACCTTTGACAAACCGCCTATAAAAACTAGCCAACCCATAAAAGCTTCTAACATTGCTAATGGATTTCGGAATTGGCTTATTCTTAATAGCGTCTATTTTAGACTCATCAATCTCAACCCCTCTTGAGCTCACAACAAAACCCAAGAAAATAACTTCATCAACATAAAATGAGCACTTCTCAAGATTAGCATAAAGTTGTTCCTTCCTAAGCACATCAAAAACATATCTCAAATGCTCAACATGATCATGCATGGTTTTGCTATAAATCAAGATATCATCAAAATAAACAACCACAAATTTCCCTATGAAGGGTTTCATCACATGATTCATGAGACGCATAAAAGTACTAGGAACATTAGTGAGACCAAAGGGCATCACCAACCATTCATATAGACCAAACTTGGTCTTGAATGCGGTTTTCCATTCATCACCGGGGTTCATCCGAATTTGATGATAACCACTCCTAAGATCAATCTTTGAAAACACAGAAGAACCATTCAACTCATCAAGCATATCATCTAACCTATGGATAGGATGACGATACTTTACCGCAATCTTGTTGATGGCTCGACAATCAACACACATGCGCCATGTTCCATCTTTCTTTGGAACCAATAGAACCGGCATGGCACATGGACTCATGTTCTCCTTCACATAACCCTTGTTGAGGAGTTCCTCAACTTGCCTTTGTATATTCTTGGTGTCCTCCGGATTGATTCGATATGCCGGCTTGTCTGGCAATTGTGGACCCGGCACAAAACCAATTTGGTGTTCAATTCCCCGGAGAGCGGGAAATCCACTTGGAAGCTCCTTCGGGAAGACATCCTCATAATCCTGCAAAAGAAAGGAAATAGAATTGGGGAGAGAAGAATGAGATTTGTTAGTTTGCAAAACATGATCCCTATGTGTGATAAGGATCAAAGAACTCTTGGACTCAACTTCCTCCCTTATCTTTTTGGAGTTAGCCAACAAAATTTGGGCCTTTCCTTTCAACTTCCTCCTCTCCTCCTCTTCGTTGCTCTCAGACTCTACATGTTCCTCCTCACTCCTCCTCTTTTCCCTCAACTCACTCATCCTTTGATAAACTTCATTGACTTGGGAGGGTGACATAGGGTAAAGAAAATACTTACGATCATCCAACACAAGTGAATACTTGTTGGTCCTCCCATCATGTTTGGTTGAACGATCATATTGGCAAGGTCTCCCGAGTAGTACATGACAAGCTTGCATTGGGACCACATCACATAGAGCCTCATCTTGGTACTTCCCAATTATGAGCTTGATCAACACTTGTCTATGGACTCTCAACTCTCCACACTCACTTAATCATTGAAGCTTGTAAGGTGTAGCATGCTTAGTGGTAGGAAGTTTCAAGAATTCCACTAAAGCGGTGCTAGCCACATTCGGACAACTCCCACTATCAATGATAAAGGAACACACACTATCCTTGATAAGGCACTTGGAGTTAAATAGATTCTCTCTTTGGCTTGGGTCATCCATGGCCTTGCTAATTATCACTCGCCTCACCACATATAGAGGGACGGTATTCTCTCCTTCTTGAGAAAAATCTTCTTCCATTGGAACCTTCCTCATTAAACCATTAGAAACGGTAACGTCCTTTCCACCACATGGATCTTGTTCCTCTTCTTAATCACCTTCTAACTCATCCTCCTCTTAGGGGTCTTCTTCACAACCCTCTTCTTTATCTTCCTCCTTACCAAGATACATTTCCCCTCCTTGAATTAGAACATTCAACCGATTGGGACATTCACGCATCATATGACCCCATCCTCTACATTTGTGACATCGAACACCTTTAGGAAATTTGGTTTGGTCATTATTACCTTCGCCTCTTGGTGGGTACTTTGGAGTGTTTCCTTCGAAGGGATTGTTCTCATAAGGCTTCTTGAAATCCTTACCTTTGTTCCAACCCGACGATGTTTGAGCTCCCCCTTTGTTCTTGCTCCACGAATTTGAAGATGAACTACTCTTGTACTTAGATACTTTCTCCTCCTTGAGTTCCCTCTCAATCTCGTTGGCTTCTTCAAAGACATCATTCAAGGTAGCAAATCTATGAATGGTCATCTTAGAAGAAATCTCTTTGTTCAACCCTACCTTGAAGCAAATAACGGCATGCTCTTCATTCTCTTCGTATTTTAGCTTCATGACCATGTTTTGGAACTCATCATGATAGGCTTCAACATTTTTGCTTCCTTGCCTCAAGTTGTACAATTTGGCAAGTAACCCTTGGCAGAATCTCTCCAGCACATACTTGACTCGCATCAATCTTTTAATTCGGTCGATGGTGGAGGATGACCTTCTTGAACGACTAAGTGATACTTCTTCATATATTCCCAACATGTAACAGCATACCCTTCAAATTGAGCAATAGCATAACAACTCCTTTTGACCTCCGACAAGTCATTGACATAGAAGATCCGGTCACAATGCGACTCCCTTTCTAGATAAGCATCGGGATTGCATTCCCCTTTGAATGATGGAAGAGTAGTTTTGATAGAGTTGATACCAACATCTCGGCCTCCATGGCCACCTTGGTTATTGTGGTAGTAACCTCTTTAATGCTCTCCTTGATAGCGGTTACCATGTTCTTCTCTAGCTTCTTGACCAAAATCTTGATTGACATAGGCTTCCCGTTTTTCTCTACCTTGAGGGTGGTTTCCATATTGCCTCCTGCTATATGGCATCTGATCCAATCTACCGCGTGGTCCTCCTTGCAAATTTTGACCTCTTGGTCGATTCCTTGGAGTCTCATTCCATGGCACTTCCTCACCTTCACCTTCATATCCTCCTTGGTTCTCATCAGTCCTCACCTCATTCACGGGATTTGGTTGTGGTTGCGGCATTTGGTAGGGTATATTTTGGTTAAATGTTGTTTGGTAAGGTCGGCTTTGAGTTGGTGGAGCTTCTTGACTAAGCGGTAAATGGAATGGTCGATTGGTACTTTGGATATTTGCACACAATTGGATTTTTGTTGGGTTCAAGGGTTGGTGGAGGGTTCCGGGTGTGATAGTAGGAGAATTTTTGTGGTCTTGCCCGCTTGTGGAAGCACGAAATGTAGCTTCTGGTGTAGAGTTAGTGGAGTTAACCTGACCTTCGACATTGATCAGTCTACCATCCATCCTTGATATATCACCCCTCACGTTGTTCAATTGCCCTCCTATATTGTTCAACACCTCCATTAGAGATTCCAAGGTAATCCCTCCGGTAGCTGGTTGTGTTTCTCCTCCGATTTCCATTGTACCTAGCAATAAGACAACTCACAAAAACAACAAACAACGTTAGTATTAGTAAAATGAACTCACAATCACTCGTGTTTACACACCTTTGATTGCCTCTCAAATTGGCATGGCAAATGTTAAAGATTGCTTACTCTGTTGATCACAAGGTGTCAATTCTACTTTTGGCCGGAATGGATTCTTGTTTTAAGAAGAACGGACGACTCGATTAAAACAAACGGACTTGAATCAAGAAGTTAACTACGAAGTAAAACGAATAAAAGCACGAAAAGAAAAGGCACTAACAAAGAAGTGAATTCAATAACCAATACTCAACAAGTAGAGCAATTAGAAGTTGAAAATCAGTTTAGGATTCTTGAGAAAGTTTGAGAATAAAAAAAAAAAGAAACTAGGAATTTAGAACCTGAGATTAGGAGCATAAACTGAGTTTCCGATCACCAAATGACCTGTTTTCTTCACCAAAAGTGAAGTTTAGCTCACCAACTTGAATATGGGTTCGCCAAAAGTTGCAGGAAAAGGAGGCAGATCGGCGATCTGGGTGGCAA